>VZTU01020292.1:20414-44545 GCA_013400835.1 Zapornia atra | reverse complement strand
TGGGCTTGTTCAGCCTGGGGAAGAGAAGGCTCTGGGGTTACCTGATTGCAGCATACCAATACTTAAGGGGGTCCTACTGGAAAATGGGAGAGGGACTGTTCACCATGGAGTGCAGTGACAGGACAGGAGACAATGGCTTTAAGCTGAAGGAGGGCAGGCTTAGATTAGACATTAGGAAGAAATTGTTTACTATGAGGGCGATGAGACACTGGCGCAGGTTGCCCAGAGAGGTTGTGGAAGCCACATCTCTGGAGGCATTTAAGGCCAGGTTGAGTGGGACTTTGGGCAACCTGGTCTAGTGAAGGTGTCCCTGCCCATGGCAGGGGGTTGGACCCAGATGATCTTTGAGGTCCTATCTATGATTTGATGATCCGACTTCATCTGAAAGCCCAGATGGCTTGGGGAGAGAACAGTTCTGTTGTCCTGATGGCAAAGAGAGAATGTTGGGCTACAGGAGGCTGTTTCGCCAATGTCTTAATGTTCCAGTTTCAGTGCTGATCACCCCTGGTACTCCTGCAGGTGTGAACTTGAGTGGTTTTATACGCACATACCTGCACGTGTCTGGTTCTGTGCTTCCAGCACAATGAACTGCCCATGCGACGAGCAGCATGTCGAATGGTGTTTTTGTGGTAGTGCTGTTTGAATACCACGAGGTTTACAATGGTTAGATGTAGCATGTAAGAAAAATTACTCTGGCTCTAGCAAATTTCTAGTCCTTTTTACTGACTGAAGCTTTTTTCCCTTTTCTCTCTTTTCCCCCCTCCCCCCTTCAAATTTAGAGATGAAACTCGTGTGATTCAGATGTTGGAGTTTTAAGAACAGAGCTCTGATGCTATAGATAAAGTCGTGAGATTAGATGGTATTTCACACAGATCGTGCTGTAGCATCATATCTCATGTATCCATTTCTGATAGACCTGCTGATACAAGAAACATGTTCACAGTGGAATATTCTTTGTATTTCTGTTTATGAATACAAATTCTGAAATACGTAGTATCTGCTTGTACATTAGGAAACAGGCTCATGCTGTGTAATGTTTCCCTGATCCTTTTAAAACTAAAGCAAATTTCTGTGTAACATGGATACATGATACACTCTGTATGCTTTGCATTGCCATCTTGTTTACTTTTCACTCCCATCTCTAACATTTTACCTCAGTTTTTGACAAGAACTGGTCGCATCTTCTTCAGCCAGTCCTGAAAGAAAAGAGGAGCCATAGCTCTAAGTAAAACACTTAAGCCTCTTTGATTTGGAAACAGTGACAAGAAGATGTCACACCGGGTAGAATTTATTAAGCACTTGTCTTCATCCTTTCCTTGGGACTGGCGCTGCTTTGCCTCTGCCGTAGTGCAGTTCATGGAATCACAGAATACGCTGAGGTGGAAGGAACCCATAAGGATCATGGAGTCCAACTCCTGTCTTCACACAGGGCCAGACAGGTCACAGCATGGGACTGAGCACATCGTCCAGATGCTTCTTGAACTCAGTCAAACTTGGGGCTGTGACCACTTCCCTGGGGAGCCTGTGCCAGTGCCCGACCGCCCTCTCAGCAAAGAACCAGTTGCTCGTGAGCAGGGTTCTGAGTTGTCTAGTTCCCTCCATTCACTGTACAGGAACAGCAGGAGGCAAGTAAAATGAGTGTCTGGGGTTTCTTGGTGTTCTTTTCACCAGACAGAAGCTGGGCATTGTTGTTCTGCACACTGATAGATGCAAGTCAGAAAAAGGGGTTTTTAAAACCTGTTGGTGGTGTGACATCTTGTCACAGTACCCAAATAAAATGCCTTTGGGTTGCTAATGAAATGGATGTTTCTGTTTCTTCCTAATGATTAAGTCTCTGTGACAAAAATTGAGTTAAACCCTTTCCAGGCTCAGCAGTGCTGAAGCTTTGCACAGGAACTGTGACAGGGTAAATGATTACCTCCCAACCTGTAGTGGTTTCAGGGGTAAATCAGTAAACAGTCATGGCTGCACCATGGTGTCAGTCCCCCAACCCCTCACATCCCCTCCACTCCAGCCCATGTTTTCATTATAAAAGTGGTTCCCTAGCTGCCCTGTAGTGCTGGGGGGTTACACCAAGATAATGAGGGACTGTGTCCCATCTGTAAAGGGTTGGTAGCCTGTTAGGACTGCAGTGTCTGTCGAGTTAGGCAGCATTGCTGAGGTCAAACTGCGGATATCAATTTTATACCAGCCTGGCAGGGTGGGACTATCCCAGGTTTGATGACAGCCTTAATGTTATAAAATGCTGCATTTGTTTACATTATATCAGTGGAATTTAACCCACAAAGAGGGGTAGATGAGCTTCTACTAGTACATCCCAAGTGCTTGTGAAATACATCTGTCCATCTGCCTGATGGCTCACCAGCGTTTTGGAAAGGCTGGGTGTGGTGCTGTGCAACCCCATCCCTCTCAGCAAGTTCGCCTGGTCCCTGCTCCTTGCAGCACCCTCCCTGCCCCAGCTCCAGCCCTTCCCTCACCCCTCGTTTCAGTGCAGCTCACAAGACCGTCTGAACCCAGATGCAGCCAGGCAGCTTGGTGAGGAGGGGGCTTTCCTGGGAAGCTGGGTGGGCTTTGGGGCTCCTGTCCAGGGGAGAAGCCTTGGCAGCAGGATGGAGTGGAGACTTTTTAGGTTGAAGGGGAATGTTCCTGGAAGTGCAACCTGGCTCAGAGCTGGAAGGGCAATGGTGATGGTTGCCAGGTTATTCTGTGCAGCCTGGCATCAACAGCAACCGCAGCTGCTCCTCACTGCATGGTCCCAGGGAAGCCTAAACCCGAGGGGGTCCTTTCGGCTGCTGTTGTAACTCCTACTGTAACAAACCAGGTGATAAGGCCGGTGTCCCAGAATGTGGCTTGGCACATGAGGCCAAAGGTGTAGAGAGACCCAGTGTGTGTCCAGACGGCCTCTGTGGCGAAGGACGGTTCCTTCCCCGCAGTTTCTGGCAGCTCTTGATAGGCTGGGTCTGGATCTGACTCAAGCTTGGCCAAAGCATCCTCTTCACAGGTCTGTGGCGTTGGGTGGGCTTATGGCATGACTTACATTTGGAAACAAGACAGCACTGCAAATGAAAGCTTTTTTGCTTTGTTTTGTTTGTTTTTGCAAGGTGCTGGGCTGGGCAGAGCCAAGGAGAGTGGTGAGCCATGGCTGGGTGGGAAATGCAGGTGTGGGACCATACCTTCAGCCTCTTCAGAAATCACCCGAGCTGCGCTCCCTCCCACTTTGGAAAACAGGGTTTCAGTCCTGTGGCGGCCTGCCTGTCTCCCAGTGTGTCTGAAAGCTGTTGTACACAGCTGCGAAACCCATGAGGATTTTTATTACTGCATGGGACAAACGAGGGAGCAAAAAAAGCAATTCTGACAAGAGAGTTGTCAGAAAAGGAAGAAAGGAGAGACCATGAACAATCATGTGGCTCCAGAGGTGAGCTGTGTGGGTAGCTCACATCCTTTAAGATTCATAGTGTTACCGTTTAATACACACTGCTAACAGGCCTTCTGCAACTTTCTGGGACCCTTCATGTTTCCTCCGGTTGAATTTTGCCAACTGTGTTTGTTTTCTTCCTCAGACACTTCAGATACATCCTGTCTTCAGAGGGTCACCTCTCTAGTCTGTATTAATCCCTGTGTTGCAAATATATAAAACAAACAAAAGAAACCTCTGAAATTAACCAGCAGGCAATTTCCTTTTCTTCCTCCTCCTCGTTTAAACCAGGAAGAGCTTTGTGCTGTGTAATTTTGAATACTTTGATGGAGGAATGTGTTCTTGACAGCAGTGGGTGGATGACCTCTGTGATCATGCAGTGCCAGGTAGGTGAGACCCAGTTTCAAAAATAGCAGGTTGATTAGCTCTTTGCTAACATCAAGTGCTGAACAGAGAAGCAGCACTGGCTGCCATTGATCCTGATGTGGAACTGTGAGCAAGACTTGAAGCATTGTATTGACCCTTTGAATATACACCTGAAGCATCACTTTCTTATAGCTGCCTGGGTTTTCACTTCTTTAATGTGACTTGCAACAAGATCATTTCAAAGGGGACATGTAACTTGCCTTAAACCTGTAGTATTTTCTGATTATATTCGCTAATTAATAAAAGAAGACCAAATACTTGATTGTCTTTGGAATACAAATAGTACTACTGGCCTCCAAAATATTGGGCTGTATCCTGGGCTGTATCAAAAGAAGAATGACTAGCAGGTCAAGGGAGATGATTCTTCCCCTCTTCTCTGCTGTTGTTAGACCCCACCTGCAGTACTGCATCCAGTTCTGGGGTCCCCAGTACAGGAAAGATGTAGAGCTCTTGGAGCAAGTCCAGAGGAGGGTCACAAAGGTGATCTGGAGGCTGGAGGACCTCTCCTATGAGGACAGGCTGCGAGAGTTGGGCTTGTTCAGCCTGGAGAAGGCTTCAGGGAGACCTTATTGCAGCCTTCCAGTGCCTGAGGGGGACTGTTTACAAAGGGATGTAGCGACAGGAGAAGGTGTAATGGGTTTAAACTAAAAGAGGATAGATTCAGACTAAATATTAGGAAAAAAAATAGTCACTGTGAGGGTAGTGAGACACAGGCACAGGCTGCCTAGAGAGGCTGTGGCTGCCCCCTCCCTGGCACTGCTGAAGGCTAGGTTGGATCGGGCATTGGGCAACCTGGTCTAGTGGAGGGTGTCCCTGCCCATGGCAGGGGAGCTGGAATTTGATGGTCTTTGAGGTCCTTTCCAACCATTCTATGGTTCTGTGATTCAACGATTGTCAGTGAGAACGGACAGAGTCTTCATTAAGGAAAGCCCACAACTTCTGTCTCCAAAGGAGACACAGCAGAATGAGGCCATATATTTAAGGATTTATAATAATTTCCAAAAATAGTATGGATTAACTTGCCATTTCTAGCTCTATTACTGGTGCCTACTCTTGTTTGCCATGAGTTTTGTGTGTGTTTTACAATTTATTCTACAATTTTGACTGGTTTCCATATATAAAAATTTTTAGAAGGTATCTTTCTGTATCTTCATGTATGACTAGCTTGTTCAGTAATCCACATTTTATGCTGATCATTGAATTGACATTATAAGGAGAGATGATATGCAGTATTATACTGCATTTTAATGCTAGTGAGGTAAGAACAATGTCAACGTTTATCAAGGTAGCTGCCTTCATAAAAGGTCAGCTTTAAGCACAGATTTGTGTTTATTGCCTATATGTGCCACAATTATGATACAGCCAGATCCAAACTTTCTCTAGAATCACCGTGCTTCTAGAGCAGTGGGGTTTTGGAATGGCCTATTTTATGAGCCTATTGAATTGTGTTTCATGTTACAGAGACTTTTTGTCATTTCCAATGGGGGAACGGATCAAGAAGCCCATTTTTAGTAATATGCAGGTGTTTAATGCAAATGCAGGAATTTTAGCAATGTTTCAGGGATAGGGCTGAGGTAAATAAGCTGTGATTTTAGATATCTTGTGTCTAGCTCATGTGCAAAAGCTGTTGGCAGAAATCTTAAGGTGAGGGCCTCTGTGGCCTTCCTCCTCTAGCCCCACATCAGGGGCTCTGCATGGTGACAGGAGACTCTGCTTGAAACCTCCAGCTGCAAACCAGTGGTCCCTTCATGAGCACCTGCACCCTGAGCTGGGCATGCTCTTTGGGCAGTGCTGTTTGATGTATTTTGAAAACTTTAGATGTTCAGGGCTACAAGTAAACCTTAACTGATCAGTTTATAAACTTTAGAAGTAAAAAATAATAAAATAATTAAAGGCCTAGTCTTTCAGACTGGGCTAAGCTTGGTGCTCCAGGAGTCAAGCTAGAGCTGCTTTCTCAAGGTGAGAATTTTTTATTTAGTGTTCCCTGCATTCTGTTGCCATGACCCCACTGCTATTCACGTTCACAAATATTATTCCAGTTGTGTTGCATGGTCTGCTCTTGAGATCAGAAGCAACATGTTGGAAAGCCCGTTAAAGTCAGAAGGTTTTTTTCTTATATTGACTAAGTTTGGGGTTCAAAATATTGGAAACATTTTAATGAACCCTTGGTGTAAGGTCTTAATCCAGAAAAACACTTAGGCATACACACTTAGCTTTTAAGAGTGGTTGATTAAGCTTGAAGGAAAATGCCATAGCACGCTGTTGGTTGAATACTGAATTTATGTGTTTCTGAGAAGCTGACAAGCTCCATTTGTGATAAGCAAAATAACCTAAAACCTCTCTTCAGTATGACTGAAGATTTTTAACCAGTTCTGTTAGCTGTCTCTGACTTGGATCCGCATTTACCCCGCCAGCACAGGTTACTTCTGTTGGTGTAGCCATTGTATCTGTAGAGATCAGAGGATACATTTACAGTGGATGTCTTTGACTTAGTTGTTAGGAAATAATCACAGAAATTCTGCTGTGACCTGAAATTATGTTATCTTTAAAAGGGAAAAATAGAGAAGCTTTCCAGTGCTACTGAATCTGCGCTCTCCCTGCAAAGGCAGTTTGGGATTAGTGGGTAGTGAACTGGTGAACAACAGTGGGGGCATTCAAATGAAATTATTTGCACAATATTTTTGTAAGTTTTATTGAAATCCAGTGATGAAAATTTTCTTGCAAATTCAATTACATATACCACAGCCTTTCCACAGATACGCAGAGTCCTGAACACTTGGGCAAACTAGTAGGTACCAAAGATTGCAAAAGCAAGAGATGCTAGTTAGTACCAGATGTCCTGATGCACTGTAGTTGAGGGGAACCACATCATGTCTGTGTTACAAAGCCAGGCTGCTGTCCTGTGACAAGGTAGCCAGAAGACATGGAAATTATACAAGACTTGAGAGTTTGTTGAAAACCTTGCGTTGGGTTCACAACTTACTGCACATGACCCTGGAATTTTACAATGCACTTCTGTCCTACATGGATCCAACGTGATGCTCTTTGTTGCAGTTGGTTGTTATATTACTTCATACCACGAGCATGCATGTAATGGATGCTGAACCAGAAAGTTCCTGCCCTGAAAAGCTTATGCAAGACAGCCTGTTAAGTTGGAAATCTCTTTAATGCTGGCAGTAATTTACCAGTTGCCATGGGATGCAGAAATACCACTGAAGTCCTGGTTTTGTTGGGGTTTTTTTTCACTTAAGAATGATTACGCATAAAATGATGATACCTGCAAGTCCACCGTAGCTTTTATAGTTCAGGAAGAGTTTCCAGGGGTAAGAGTTCAAGAGATACCAGTGTGCTTTTATAGGGTGACCTCTTGTGAAATACTCTTGAGATTTAACTTACAAGAACTCTGGCTGCATTTCAGGTATCTAATGTTCTTGCAAGTGACTTGCCATATGCATAGTTAATTTTTAAAAGGGTTTAAGTTATTTTAGGACACTGTGCTGAACACAGAGGTTGGATTCTTGCAGAGGCTGTAGTAAGGGGAGGTTACTCTTTCCTCCCCCTCGTTTATCTGAATAAGGGCCAGTCACATGCTGCATTACACTGACTTCTCACCTGAAGGTATGCTTTTACCGGAAAACAGTGTTTCCCCTCCTTCCCAGGCACTAAAAAAGCAGTTTTGGGTCTTTGAGGTATTTGCAATTCTTGCCATCAGGTTCTTTATAGGTACTATGTAAGTATATCAGAGTCCCGAGGCAAATCTGCTAGTGCCTGGAATATCTGTTCCTATTTAATGTGTATTGACTTTCATTGAATCATTTTGAGGGTAACAAATAATTTCTTAACTGGAAAAAGAGTTATATGATGCGTAACTATACTGATACTTTTTTAATAAAAAAAAAAAGATCCTGCCAGACCTCCTATGCAGTACAAAAATGTTGTTTTAAATAGTTCAGATCTTCAGGAAAAACCCAGTTCTTGAGAAGTCACATAGAAAAGTGGTTGTGTGTGGTTGATTCAGCACAGACACAGTGAGTGCAGAGCTGAGGTATGGCACTTGGCAGTACTTCTCAGTTCTTGAAGTAGTGTTTTGGCTAAGGCACAATGTAGAAATTACTGCTCTGCCTTATCAGAACAAATTTGCTGCAGTTTCAGTAAGCGATTTATAACTTGATTGTTCTGGCTAGTTTCCAGCACAGCTGTACTTTGCCTAAATGAACCAACCTGTTACTCGAACTGGGTAGTCATTATAAGGTTCCTCATTATCTGCCCCATGTCAGGATCCACAATGTGTCCTTAAAGGCTGTCGCTGCTGTTTTGTCCAATAATGGATATATTTCAATAATGGATGAGACAGTTCTGACACAGAGACGTGTGCCTTTTAATTTCCTTTTGTAGGGAATTGAAGAGCGTCCGGAGCAGCATGCTGTTTCCTTAGAAAATGTGTGTATCTGTGCCTCTCACCTCAAAGGGAACAAAAGGAGAGCTAAAAATTCGTTGTTTAGTACTGGCAGTGTAACCTAGTTTTTCCGAGTTCAGTACTCAACCTGTGAACAGTGTTTATTGTCTGGTCTTGAAGGAGCTGAATGTTCCTGGCAGATCTTGCTTTAGTAAACCTAATTCTGGTGCAGGAGAGATGCATATGAGCCCCCCTACTTATCAGTATTTAATTTGTGCAGTGCATCCAAAGGCTTTGTCCTTTATGAGAGGGTGGGGTGGGCCGGGGCAGAGGGAGGCAGCAACATCAGTAGTTGAAGCATTCAAACCGTGTTCACTGGCTGATGGCATTGGTGTGGGCACTGTCACGGTGGGAGATTGCGGGACTACTTGCACCCTGTCCCTTGGATGGGTGGCACCGGTGGGATGGCGACACCGTCACTCGCCTTGCGGGTGGCACCCCTAGGGTTTTGGAGGACAGATCACCTCTGTGCTAGGCTGGGTTTTCCAGGCTTTGTCTGCTCTCAATCTGAAAGAAGTGAGTGGCGCAGGTGTTTCTTTAAATTTTGTGCCCTGATTTCTTTCTTTGTTTCTGGAAGCCCTGGTTTTTGAACATTGCTTATGCTTAATCAAATTTGACCTGACAGTGTCCCTTTAATACTGCATTATGCAAGGATCTCAGACATTAAAGATATTGGAAAAGTGATTAAAAGCAGTTTTCTAAAAACTACTCATGTGCCTTAAATTTCAGAGCCAATCTCTTGCTACTCCATTGACTAAATCAGTCTAGAAATCTCCAAAGCCTCTTCTGTGGCAGGGAAGTACAAGCAGCAATCCTAATCCTCAGACTGGCGAGAAATGAGAAGGCAAAACTCCCAAACAAAGGTCTCGGGACCTTCTGGAAGGAAAATTGGAAGGAAAACTGCAGTATAAACTTGGCTGCAGGTCATAACAGAACTTTGTGGGTGAGAAGGAATGTGTTGGTGTATTTCTGTCACTTTCGAGGTTTGGTGGTAGAAAGGATATGGGTTGGTGCTGGCCGAGGTGTATGTACCTCACTGTAGAGATGGAAGAAATTTCAAGTTCCTGTTGAAGTTTACTTAAATGAGGACAGTTTTGAAAGGTTGTCCAGAGTTTTATGAAAGTAGATACATATGTTACAGAGGTCATCTACAAAGTTAAAGAACCAAGAGCAAACAGGCATTCAGAAGTCTCTTCCTCTCTTCATTTTCACTTGCCCAGCCCTGAAGTCTAGGATGACTGTGGAAAGTATGAAGGTTTAAAACCCTTCTCCCGATTACACAATTAGCTTAGAAACCTAAGTAAAGCCTTAGATTAAAAAGTGAATGCTATTGTTATGATGTAAATTTTACATACTAAGCCAGAATTTCACAGTATATGAAGTTAAGAATAACGTGTCTCACAGTGGTTTAGTTCTGAAACTTGTGCTTTACGTACATTCTTGTGTTTTATTTGTTCCTATGGTTCACTGGAATTTCAATAAATACATATTGAAGTAGTGCCACCTGTGAAGCAACTGCATTAAAGAGAAAAAAAGGTGGACTTTGCAACTTACAGGTCTTTTCTATGTTCACATGTTATCATTTTAGATGAAATCAAATGTTAAAGTTACAGGCTTCATCCGAATCAAATACTAAGTACTTTTCTAAATGTAAAAATTATGGGAAACAAGGGGGTGAAAGAACACAGAGTGATCAACACTCCAGCAAACTCTTTATGGGAATAAGCAAAGATTGAATGTGAAATATCCGCATGGGAAGATACGTTCCTTTGCAGGGCAAGGGAAAACTCCCAGTGTTGTATCAGTTGCCCTTTGTAATGATGTTTTTTTGCTGAGAGTCCTCAAGTAGAGTTAGCTGAGGTGAGTGTCTCTGTGCCATGGGGTGAGGTGCATCCTTGGTGCTTCAAGATTCAAAGGTCAAATAAATTTCATAGTGATTTTGTTCAACTGAAATAAATGGGAATTTTGTTAATGACCTCTATAGTTGCCAGGTTAGAATAATGATGTGAGCAAATGCTACAAGGTTTTTTCTGCCACTGGTTTTGTTGGACCTTGAGCCTGACCCACTGTGACCAGAAGGGGCTGATGAGCTCTGGTATGTGCTGGTCACTGCCCTTGCTGCCTTAGTTGCAGAAAAGACATTTTTGGGCCAAATAGAAAAAGGATACACAAAGCATCTGGGATTCTAGGCATTGATATTTTTGTCTAAGCTCCTAACCGCCCTCGAAAAGCAATGAATGAATGAATGAATGAATGTGGAGTTTTTTTAAAACAAGGTATGTTTTTAGGAGACAGACTAGATGTTCAAAAAGCTGATAGTAGGGAAAAAGCCCATATTAGACGTTGTAAAATTCAACTCACACAGCCATCACAGAGGACTATAAATTATATTTTAGTTAGAAATAACCACACAAAACAGCTGTAGAACACCAGATGACCTCTCCCCCCCTTTAAATTTATTGGTTTGTGTTTTATCATGTATTGTATAACTTTATGATGAGAATCACTGAGCTTTAGAGGTTAAAACTTATTTCACACCCCTTTCCAAATGTATTCACACATGGACTAGCTGAGTGACAGTGCCTTGCTCAGCTGGCAGCTTGTTTTGCCTAGGCTGAGGCTATGCTGCCCTATTGCACTGGGCTGTGTATCTCCAATGCTGGCCTTCATACCTGGAAAGATGGACATATAATGCTTGATTTCCAGAATATGTAATTCTGGAGGCAAAGTAGCTCAAGGGAAGCTAACTGAGACAGTGGGGCACCAACAACTTGCTCAAAATTACTGTGAACTGCTAGTGCTCTTACTAAATCAAAGTGACAGGAGTTGGATGTTGTTCTCCTCTCGCAAGGCTGCGCATGTTGCCTTCAGCAAATGCTGTATGGCTTGTCAACCTCTTCGCCATTCTGTCACACCCTTTCCTGTTAATGAAAAGTGTATTAAACTTCATTCTTATCCAAGGCATCCCATAGCATAAAGAGATTTTTTGTTCCCTAGTTCTGATTGAAAACCAATTGCTGGAAACAGTAATGGGTTTCAGAAAAATCAGGGTCCCAGGGAATTGTAATGTTAGAAACATTTAGCTGTTTTGCTTGGTAGCTCAAACGACTAGAATAAAGTGGTTTAGGAAGCATGAAACAATGCTGATTAGTAATGAGAACACTACTGAGAAGTTCTTGAGAACAGTGTGTGCTTGCCCTCAGGTAATGAAATTTACTTCACTGTTTCCAAGGCTTTTCTCTGGATTTGATTTTTGCACTTTGTCTTCAGTATCTTTCTTTCTAAGATAATTAATTTTCTTGCTTGCCCATGCTCTATCCAGCCCTGAGGATCTTCCATACTGTTAGTCCTTCATTCGAAGCTCAACCAGACACAAATCAATTAGCTGTTCCCAGAGGAATACACATGCACACCAATACCAGAAAACTGCTTTTTAATAATCTCTTTCATCTTTGTCAGTGGGGGGCCTGTGTCAGAGCGTGTTAAAACCAAAGGTGGAACTCCCATTAGTCGTGGTAGAAGCTGGGTCCCCACCTGCAGACAAGCCGACAGTTCACTCGGGTAGCTCGTGGTCCTCTGTAACTGTGTGATGAGCTGGGAGATGATGTGGGGGTATTTAGGGCTGAAGTGAAAAAAACCCAAACAACCCTCAAATGGGCCTGCATTATTAAGGATAGTAATTCCATTCAGGAGATAAAAGTATTCGCTCTTATAAGAATTATTGCTGAACTGCACCCATAAAATGCTCCCAGCAGTACTCCTAATAAATTGAATTACTGGAATTCTCATGAATTGAATTATTTTCTAAGCCACTGTACAAAAGACACATTTTGCAAACACGTATGGAAAGAAATACTATCATAAGTATTTTTATAAGGTAAGTGTTTTGCAGAGGAACAATAATTTTAAACATGAAGAGTGAGGAAGTTCTTTACTCTGAGGGTGGTAAGGTGCTGGAACCAGTTACCCACAGAGGTAGTGGAGACCCCATCCCTGGAGACATTCCAGGTCAGGCCCGATGAAACTCTGAGCAACCTGATCTAGTTAAGGGTGTCCCTGCTTACTGCAGGTGGGGTTGGACTAGATGTCCTTTAATGGTCCCTTCTGACCTAACACATTCCATGATTCTATAATAAGGAGTCAATGTTTATTATTTGATTACTGTTTGCATTGTATGCCTAATCATTAACCAGGACCCTACAGTCCTAGGGAGCTTGCTATGTGTAGGGGAGACAACAGATAAACAGAGGGTGAGATGAAAGTGCTAAACAATGAGACAATAATGGTTAGTATAATCATATTTACTCTTTATGATAAAATATCTGTCCATAGCATGTTTCACTGTGGAGATAGTTCCCTTTGACAACATGAAAAGAGTCCTTTGCTTCCAGTGTTTACTACATTCAGTCCCAGAGATTTCAAAGTTCAGCATCCAAAAACTGTAATTTCATTTAGGGGAATTTGATCCTGAAGAGAAAGAGGTTAAAAGGCTCCCGGTGAGATTCCTTGGGGGACAAAAAAGTATCTGTACACTGCGGTGACTTCACTTGGCTGCAACAGGCTTCAGTGAGACAGTTTCCAGTGTCGCAAGTGGTCAGTGGAAAAAAAACCTACCTGCCATGTGCTCTGAGCCCTAGCCTGAGATCCCTGTTTCTGCATTTCCCCATAGGCCTAGTTCAGCAAACATATAGCCAAGATGAATCTGTTCTTAACTCCATTAAGAATAATAAAAGGACGAATCATCCACCTTTCAGGAAGAAAGAAAATCTTGGCTTTTTTGTCACTGTTGCCATTTGCCAGCCTTCTAACAGAAATGCAGTCTCTTCAGCAATTTGGTTCATCCTTCCCGCTTCCTCTGTCATACAGGTGTTTGACAGATCCTCTGAATAATTTTCCAGTTTATTAGGGAGGCATGGTAATAAATTTGAATATTGATCATTTTGTGGAGCTGCATAAAGGTCAGAGGTGAAGGGCTGGAACAATTCAGTGCTGTAGCTTCAGTTTAAAACGTTTGGTCTCATCTGACATCGTGATGGGAATCATTCTGAGTTACATGTTATCCATATAGATGCCATGTAGATGTTGCAGTGTGATTTTTGTCATTAAGTTCAGGAATACAATTATGTTTCAAATGTCTTTTCAGTCCCCCAAATCTTGGATCGAAGAGGCCTTCAGTAAAAGAGAATGTACACACATCATTCCCAGTTCAAAAGATCCTCACAGGTAAAACAATTAATTTCACTTTCTTTGTGTTGCATTTAGAAAGAATCAGAATAATTTTTATGGGGGTTGTGTGTAGCTGGATGAAGTTCTTTCCTGTTTTGCTGTGCCCCAGTTGGTGATTACTGGTGTTCATGCATTTTCATAGGTACCATCACCAGTATGTTTTAAATGGGGCCATTCATTGGAATTAGAAATTGGCAACAACTGACCTTCCTAGACTTCTTAGATGTGTTGCTCTCAGCCCAATAACCAAAACTGTGGTTTGGCGTCCCATTGAGAGACTGAGTTACACAGAGTTACTGCTGCACGGGAGTTCTTAAGTCGTGTCTCACCATTTTCTCCCTTCCTCAGAATATTGCCTGCTGCTGATCTCAGTCTTCTGAGATACAGGTTTCTGCTCAGGCTGGTGTAAAATGTGAAAAGAGCGAGGAAAAGAGCAAATCCTTAACCTGTCTTTCAGGACCTGAGATGGCATTGTGTAGATACCCTCGGCGAGATCACGTTCTGCGGATGTAAACTTGAAATTTTGATTGTATTTTTTTTTTGAACACATGGATAGGGTGGAGTAGTTACAATAGATAAGTGGTCTATGAAATGCAGGTTTGACATATGGACTGAGATTTAAAATGCCAAAGAAATCACTGAAGTTACCCAGTACATCTTCCAGGGTGAGTGCAGACAAGCACGGCCTTTAACATGGTCGATGAGAATTTTTTCACAGGTGAATCAATACTTTAATGAATACCATTACAGATGTTTTCTTTTATACAGGCATGTATTAATTATCCACCTTTTATCACAGATGTCCTGCGGGATGCCAGGTGTGCCAGAATTTAATCAGGTAATAGTCAAGGAAGTAATGACATCAAAAATATCCTTCCTCTTTTATTGCCAGAACAGTGTTTCTGGGGGCGTGCAGGAGAATATTTAGCATAAAATAAATTGCATGATAACTTTTAACTTATTTGCAATATAAACCTTTATCCAAATATGTTTTGTGGATGAATTTGTCCTAATCTTCTCCTAAGAAGACAATTCCAGCTGTATCTTGGGTGGTATGAAGGAGAGTGAGGTAAAAGTGATGGAGAACAGCAAGAACTGTGGAACAAGGAAGAATTAAACACAGGGAGAAGAGTGAGCATAATAGAAACATCCCTGATGATAGGTTTTCTGAATATTTCTTTATTTTTTTTAATCTTCTCTGTGGCAGGCATTCTGACTCCCTGCTTTTAGGAAGGCAAGCCACAAAAATTACATCACTTTCGTGCTTTTAACCTGTGTGTGGGTTTTTCAGAGAGCTGGTATTTTGTGGCTTGAATTAATTAGTCATATTCAATCCAATATTTGTTGTTCAGTAGATGTTCCCACACAGGTTTTGATACCGTATGTTTATGATGATAAACTACCAATTATTGGAACAAAAGTTTTAACTTTCCATGAAATTAATTTTGTGTTAAAGGCCTCTGAAGGATGAAGGAACAGAAAACAATGAGTTTTTGACAGTTGATGACTACCAGGCTGGTTCTAACTAGGCCTGACACCTGCCTGAGCACGATTATTTGCTTTTTCATCATATTCCATATTTTATTTTGCTTCTAAGGTTTACATTAAACAAGGGTCACATTTTCCAAAGAGCAGATAAGTTACTCCTTTAAGTCAGATGGCTGTAAAGGGCCACTGTAGAGAATGGTGTTGCCCTCTTATGCAAGGCAAATCGTCTGTGTAGCTTTTGTTCAGTAAGGGTCAGGTCCCTCTGAGGAGATAGATGGCTGTGTATATGTTTTGCTGTAGGACAGAAGAAGAGAGATTCAAAGACTCATGCAGGTGTTCTGGAAGTAAAAATGCAGGGGCAATTTTAATGCTTCCTGCCAATCTGTAGGTACACAGGCGGGTATCTAAGCTTGAAGCTAACTTGTGCTTCAAAATATATTGATTTAATCCCATTTAAAATCAGAGTGCAGAAGTTCTGCAGTCCTCCCCCTACCCCCTGCAGAGTGGCCATGTTGTTATTTGGTCTGGGAAGCTCACTGGCATGAAAATTAACCCCGGGGGAGTGGAAAACTAAAATTAGTTTTCCACCACATCAGCCTCCTAGTAAAACAAGAGCTCAGCTGCATGAATGTAAATACTACAGTGGGAGAGGAAGGAGGAGAAACTGGAAATGTGCAGCCCACAGGGTGGGTTTGTTAGTTTAGGGTTTTTTTGATCACCCTTTCCTGTAAGGACATCCAGTACCTTTGTGGTGTGGTATTTTTTGGTTTGTTTTGTTTTGGTTTTTTTTAATCTTGTAGTTGTTTCTTTCGCTTTTTATTGAGCATTTTCATGCTGTTTAAACTGATGTGAATCCTATTTGTCGGTCTGTCTATGTATGCAGAATGTATGTGGGTGTCTGATGATCATTTCAGTCTGTCATTATCTTGCAAGTACATTTTTCCAAGTGTTAACTGTTCGTGTTTTCTCCTATATCTTAAGGTTTAGTCAGAGCTTTGTTTTAGGGTATTTTTTCTGTTTGTAACAAGGGGAAATAACTTTTACATGAGTCTTATAACTGGTTATATTCTATTTATTAGATTAGTAATGAAACAGGTTTTGCTGCTCTTGAGACCCATGCATAATTTTCCACAACAGTCCAAAAGTCATGTGAATGTACTTGATGCCTACTGTAATTTTGCCTAATATTGTAGGCAAATGAAATCTGTTAATGATTTCTTACTTTCAGAGAACATCCAAGGTTTGCAAGCAATTTGTGAGTGGGTTATGCAACTGACTGCTAATACTAAGTAGAATAACTCCATTTAGTATTCGCTAATCAAATTTGAGTAACTTACTGGCACGTCTGCCCATGCTTCACTGGTGTGTTGAAATGGCCTCTGCCTACTCTTCAGTGCAGTGCTCACTACCCTATCCCAGACCGGACTTAGACCAATCTGACTTCATGAATATTTAGGAATGTTGTGTTGAACTGTTCCATCCTTACACATCTGCGACCTTCGCACAGATTATCTCTATAGCTGACCTTTTAGGCATGTTTTTTCTACACAGTTTCTAAAGTGCTGCCTGCTAGGGCACCAGATCTTGTAATCTGGCTACCGCAGTTACTTTTACCTCTGTGCCAACCCTCCAGGTTTCCCCTTGTTGTGTGTGACTTTCCCAGGAGTCTGCTTTTGTGTTACAGGCATTGTTCGTTCCTTTGCCAGTAGCTTTAGTGAGTCTTTGAAGCAAAGAAGGTAAAGTTATTGCAAAAGATACATTGAATTGATGCATATGATTTATTTATAGGATCCCAGGGTGACACAGGCTGACAGGGACTGGGGAAGGTTTGCAGTCCCAGCCCTGCCCAGAGCAGGCTCAGCTGCAGGGTCAGACAGGGCTCCTCAGTACCTCACCCAGTCAGGACATGAAACCCCCAGGGATGGACATGGCAGACCCTCCCCAGCCCCTGGCTCTATTACTGGGCTGTCCTTTTAGGGAAAAGGCTTCTCCTCATCTCCAGCCTGGGCATCACCTGTTTCAAATGTGCTGCTCTCTCCCCTCTTCCACCTTGCACCACTGTGAAGAGCCCAACTGCGTCTCCTTCATCCCTTCCCATGGGTGCCAGAACTGGCATTGTGTGCCCCTGAAAACATCCTTCCTCCCAGCTGAATCAGCCCTGGTCTGGCAGCCTCTTCTTGGAGGACAAGAGCTCCAGCTCCAGCCCTACCATCTTGGTGGCCTCCCCTCACCTTATTCCAGTTCATCAGTGTTGTTCCTCTGTTGAGTACCCAGATTGGAGGTGGTACACAGGTGGGGTCTGGCAGGCACCAAGCAAAGGGGACAGTCCCTGCTCTTCCCTGGCTCTCGGGCCATGTCCTGCTCACACCACCACAGGCGCTGCTGGCCCTCATTGCAGCCTGGGAACATGAGTGGCCCTGGCTCAGCTTGGTGCCCACCAATGCCCAGGTCATGCCCCAGAGCTGCCCCTCCCTAGGGCTGCATGTACCCTCCATCCCCTCCTCCAGGTTGCTAGTGGAGATGCTGAACAGGACAGACCCTGCACAGATCCTGCGGGACCCTGCTGGGTACCAACCTCCAGGCAGCGTACAACCCATAACTACAAACCTGTGAACCGGCCACCTAATCAGGTACTCACTCACCAGTGGGTCCTCCCTCCCAGGACGTAATGTCACAGCTCAGGTACAAGGCAGTGGTGAAAGCCTGACTAGAGTGGAGGTAGGTGGCATCCGCTGCTCTCCTCCTGTGTCACAGAAGGCAGTCAGGAGGGTCAGTCATGGTTTACCCTGGGACAATACCCACTAACTGCTCCCCATCTTTGACTTCTCCTTGCTGTTCCCAGATGTGGGGTCCAGGAGGTCTCACTCCTTGATTTTACCTGGGAATGATGGGAGACTGGTCCACCTGAGGTTCCTCAGGTTGTCTTCTGCCCTTTTTTGAAAGCAGGTATGACACTGATGTTTCTTCAGTTGTTGGGGACTCCCCTGTTCTTTGTGACGTTTAAGACCTGATGAAGAACAGCTGCACAAGAGCATCAGCCACATCCCTCAGCAGGACAAAAAAACCCCTCGGCATTTTCAGTAGTCCCTATGGCCTTCTGTCACATCATACATGTGACATGTCACATCATACATGTGACAGAGGTCAAATTTTTTCTTCAGTGCTCAGCTTCTACAACTCCACCGAATAAGACTGTTTACTTGAGTTACTAATTCCCCAAGAGTGTGGGAGGCTTCCTTCTCCAGTCTGCTTTGCAGAGCATTGAATCAATCAAATATAATTTGCTTGTGTTGAAAAACTGGAGTGCAAACATAACTTAATGGTTTCTGGGTATCAGAAAGTGCCTTTCTAAAGCAGTTTACTTCCTTAGTTTGCTTAAGGTTGTTTTGGGCTTTGTTTTTTGTTTTTTTGTTTGTTATTTTAATCTATTTCTCTTTCACTGGTTAGTTCTCACTCATTTCCACAGAAAACTCTTCCTGAGTGTACATCTTCAAAGTTTTGCATATGTTTACATCTCACCCATTCCTAGACCCACAGCTAACACATCTGAGTCCCAAGACAGTCACTGAGTTTGAGCTGTTGGGGGTGGTTTGGTATATCTTAAAAGAGTAAAAGGGAAAAAAAATTATCTCAATTTCTCAGGGTATATTAACTTCTGAAATGTCTAAAGGAAAACTGGACTGTCAGATGTCACTATAAATTATATTGAAATTAATCCTGTAGAAGAGGCTGGAGCCTGTCGAAGCCTGTATGACAGTCATACCAATTGAATTTGGAATCTGGGTTATTCATCCAGTTGCAGACCTTTAATGCTAACCGAGCTTCTGCTGAATTTCCCTTAACATTGCACTTCAGTTTATTTTGTATACTCACTATGCTGGTGTCCAAGGGTTACTATAAAGGTCATCCTGAAGTTTTCTCCAGACTGAGAGTTGCCTCTCTCCTCCTGATTAATGACAATAACTCCTAGATTTTTTCCTCAGTACCTAGAGTAATCCATGGTAATAACTATAGCAGACCTTGGTGTCCTAAGATATTACTCTGAAATGTCACATCCGAGGCCAGTAGATATGAGCTGCATTGCTTAGGTCAGAATTGCTGCACTCTCAAACTGTTACAGAATCACAGCGTGGTTTGGGTTGGAAAGGACTTTTAAAGACTATTTAGTCCAATCCCAAATGCTGTTAGTATTCTTCAGGTAGAGAACAAATTCTGTATCCAAAGAAACGTATCCATGATTTAGTGCAATATCATTTTGCCATTACTGAGATTTTTTAAACCAAGTTAATTTTTATTAAATTCTGTGCTAGAAAGCTAAGTTTTCCTTTGCATAAAAACTAATTTGGTTATTCTGATAAAGATCCCAGTGTTGCATGCAGGTGTGTTCAATATAAAACGATTTTGTTATTTTTAATGTGAGATGTTGCTGTGGACGGCTGATTAGAGATCACCCAGGAGTAGACTGCAGCTGGCCTGTTTATCAGGCTGCCTCACAGAGCGGCGGTCTAGAATGGTCTGTGCAAAACCACACCAAGACGAGTCCAACAGATGCATTTGGTACAATAAACTTCCAAGATGGAGATCACACTTACCATGCCAAGGTAAGAGAAAGCTGGGTGTGTATGTCCAACTGCTTTTTATAATTTCGAAAGCCAAAAGGTGGTTTCAGGTGAATATCAAATCATTTGTCTTAAGAAGGAGGGGAATCTAAGTCAGGTTAGAGTGTGCGTGTGGTATTTTATGTTGAACTTTGCTGCCGTTCAGCATGGTCTGCCTTACTGTCTGTATGGCTCACTGACGTGTTTTTGTGCTACCACTGTTTTGTCAGCAGTGTTGTGAAAGTTCTAATCCTGCACAAAATCCTTAAAACATCAATGCTGAGAAGTTTGTAAGATGTTGCAGTGCTGCTTCTGAGTATTTAAAGGAAGTTTAATTTACCCGTTGTTGTTTCTTACAGTATATTAGACTCTCTTATGATAGCAGTTTGGATCAGCTGTTGCACCTGATGGTGAAAGAATGGCAGATGGAGTTGCCAAAGCTAGTGATCTCTGTTCATGGAGGCATTCAGAACTTCAAACTTCCCTCAAAGGTCAAACAGGTTTTCAGCAAAGGATTGGTGAAGGCTGCAGAGACTACAGGAGCATGGATAATTACAGAAGGCATCAACAGCGGTAGTGTAATTATTTTCCTTCATTTTAGTCTTTCTCTGATGGTGTTCCTTGGCATATGAGCATATGGACAGGCTGGAGAGCTGGGCATTAAGAAACCAGATGAGGTTGAATAAAAGAAGTGTGGAGTCTTTCACCTGGGAAGGAATAACCGCCTGTATCAGTACAGACTGGGGAATGACCTGCTGTAGAGGAGCTTTGCGGAGAAGGACCTGGGGGTCCTGGTGGGTGACAGGTTGGCCATGAGCCAGCAGTGTGCCCTGGTGGCTGAGAGAGCCAATGGGATCCTGGGGAACATCAAAAGGAGCGTGGCCAGCAGGTCAAAGGAGGTTATCCTCCCCCTCTACTCTGCCCTGGTCAGGCCCCACCTGGAATATTGTGTCCGGTTCTGGGCTCCCTGGTATAAAAGGGACAGGGATCTCCTGGAGACAGTTGAGAGTGGGGCTACGAAGATGATTAAAGGCCTGGAGCATCTCCTCTATGAGGAAAGGCTGAAAGAACTGGGGCTGTTCAGCCTGGAGAAAAGAAATCTGACAGGTGATCTGAATAATGTTTGTAAATATCTCAAGTGTGGGACACAAGGGGAAATAACCAGCCTCTTTTCAGTGGTCTGTGGAGACAGAACAAGGGGCAATGGCCTCAAGTTGGTCCATAGGTAGTTCCACACCAATATGGGGAAGAACTTTTTCACAGTGAGGGTGACAGAGCCCTGGGACAGGCTGCCCAGGGGGGTTGTGGAGTCTCCTTCTCCGAAGATACTAAAGACCTGTCTGGACACATAGCTGTGTGGTATGTCCTAGGGAGCCTGCTTTGGCAGGGGGGGTGGACCCGATGATCTCTTGAGGTCCGTTACAACCCCTACAATTCTGCGATTCTGTGGTATGCATTTAGGGCAACTATAGAGAAATTGTTTGATAATTTATGAAGTTTTAGCACAAAATTAATCTTGCTTTTTTTTTAAGGAATGATGGATAAGTCAAAGAGGGATATCATACTCTTCTGCCATTGACAGAAATTCTGAATGTATTTATTATTTATTTTTTTAATTGAAGAACAGTATTCTGCATGTAATAAGGGACATGGGTAGTAATAACCAGAACTTATTTGCAGTCAAATTAATCTGCTTCATGAAAATATTTACGTTCTAAAGACTATGAGTAGTGTTTTTGAAACAGTTTTCAAATCTGAATATAAATTATGTTTTATAATTAATAAAGTTTTGAATTATGATAATCCACTAATTAGCCCATTGGTATCTGCAGCTCCCTGTAGACTACTGTAGACTCCTTTCAAAAACTGAGGGGGTCAGTAAGTCACAGAGCTGAAAGAGCTTTACTTCTTTAGCTTTTATTCGATCAGGTGACCTTATAGAACTGTCCTGCATATTTATGTAAATAATAAGGTTTTATTGAAGTAGAAAGCACCATTAGCAACATATATTAGTATTATTAATTAGAAATAGGTGTTGAGTTTGAAGCACTGGTGCATTATGTCTGAGCCTTACAATTCCTGCAGTGCATGTCGGATAGACAAGTTGGGTGGGATGGTTAATTTTTGGTTAAAGCATAACTGTAGAATAAATAAGACGATAGGTAACTGTTTCATTGATGTCCTGTCTACATTCTCTGAATGTAGAAGAAAAATGATGATTTAATTATCTGTTTAGGAGTGTCCAGGCATGTAGGCGATGCGCTGAAAGGTCGTGCTTCACCACACCTGAGAAAGATCTGTGCTGTTGGGATTCCTCCATGGGGTATCATCGAGAACCAGAGGGATCTAATTGGAAAAGATGTGAGTTGGACACATTTTAATAATAAAATCCTTCATGTTCAGGGGATATTATACTTAATTTTCTGCTTGCTTAGTTTCACTGGTTTGATGTTTTTCCTTAGTCATAGAGACTTAGATCTTGCTCTGCAGTAGATTTCTGTGGCATGTTGAGGCACTGTGTTTTGTTTTTTCATGTAAACCAACAGTTTGAAACTACTGCTTTTCTTAGAGAAATTTTTGTAATTTGAAATTTTGTAATTAATTAGGCAATTCTCTTGTGGTATGTATTTCTATATTCATGTGATTCAGGACCAGCAATCAGGTTAATGGTATACACAAATA
The DNA here is from genome assembly GCA_013400835.1 of Zapornia atra. Classification (NCBI taxonomy): domain Eukaryota; kingdom Metazoa; phylum Chordata; class Aves; order Gruiformes; family Rallidae; genus Zapornia; species Zapornia atra. The sequence continues at coordinate 22,254 of VZTU01020292.1, read as the reverse complement.
AGCTTTTAATATGTGTGATTTTTATCCATAAACTAGAACTTCTGGTGAGTGCCAGTGTGAGGGCACAATCTATGTAACTGTCTAAAGCCACTTTACAAGTAAGATGGAATCATTTATGCTAAATGATGGCTCACAGTGAGGAAAAATATGTCATGGTGTTTCAGCTGTTGCAAAGAAGGGCAGGCAGGGGCTCTAGGGACTGAGAGCCTAATCAGAAATGCTTTCTGTGGTATTAATTGTGGTTTTGTTGCTGTTAAGAAACAAGTGAAAACCCGCGTGTGAGTAGAGAGGCAAAAAGCGTGACAGAGACTTTCAGAAGATCCCAGTATGATGAAGAAATACATACAATCAAGGCAACATAAATGGTGATATTTTGTTGGTTTCTTTGAAGACCTTTTTATTTTGGTTTTCTTAGGTAGTTTGCCTGTACCAGACTCTTGGTAATCCACTCAGCAAGCTAAGTACCCTCAACAGCATGCATTCTCATTTTCTAATGGCAGATGATGGGACAGTAGGAAAGTACGGGAATGAAATGATGCTCAGAAGGAACTTAGAGAAGTACATATCACTTCAAAAAATACACTCAAGTGAGTACTGCTGTGGTCAGCTTTATGACAGAGAAACCTATCCCAGAAGTTGTAGAGGTACTTGATATTTCCTGTTACATGTTTTGCACTCCAAATAACGGGAAAGTAAAAAGGACAATATTTTTATAACTCATTGTGCATCTCGACTAACTCATATTTTGATTTCTCAATCAGTTGTAAGACATCTAAATGACTCGGTTTATTTCATAGGTATTGAGCATTTGCTCCTTTTGCAGTTTTGTGTGGTCTCTATATCAGCACTAGATAGTTTCCCATAATTTTGTAGATGGAAAAATTGTCACATTCAGTGAAATTTGGATCCTCCTTCCCTGTTCATTATTTTTATCCTCATTACTATTCTACACTAAAAGCCTGTGATCGCCTCAGGTGCAGAAACACAGGCTGGTTGTGAGACTGATACCTTCAGCCAGGGTTTTTTTTGCCAGGTTGAGTAACTTCCATTGCATGTATGGTAATGGACTTATGGTATAGAAATCATGAATGAAACATTTATTACAGAGACAATTATTTTTTTTATGCTCTAGATGGTCTAAAATTATTTGTGGAAGTTCGCTCTTACCTAGTGGTGTAAATCTTGAGGTATGTTAAAAAGACATCAGCAGAGTTACGGTGTTGAATCCTTGCTTCCTTTATCTGCTCACGTTATAGTATTTAGAAACTTAGAAATGTACCCAATTTTTAATGTGTTCATATTTAGCGTTTCTTACTCAGCCCCTTACATCTGTAACTGAGTTTTTGCAAGTCAGACTTTCTGTTGTTTTTCCATTTCTGTTGCATCTCATTTGAAATTTATTTCTGATTGTGGTGGTTTTGGCCCTAACCAAAGGCCAAATACCCACCAAGCCGCTCGCTCACTCCCCCCTTCAGCCGAAAAGGGGGAGAAAATAGATATTGGGAGGCTTAGGACTTGAGATAAGGACAGAGGGATCACTCTCCAATTAGTGCAATGGGCAAAACAGACGCAGCACAGAATAAAGGAAAGAAAAGGTGATTTATTACTACTTACTACAACTACTACACCCAGTGAACCGGAACGAGATAAGAAGCGGCCAGCTCTTCAAGCACTTCCCCCCACCCCTCCCTTCTTAGCAAACTTAAAACTCATCATGATTTTACTCACTTCTTTCCCCCTCAACATGGCGTGGGGAGGGGCAGGGAATGGGCAGTGGGGTTCCGGTGATTCCCAACAAGCTGCTTTTCTTCCCCAGATATTATCACTTCTCCTTCCCCCC
>VZTU01020292.1:3292-20228 GCA_013400835.1 Zapornia atra | reverse complement strand
AAGTCACAAGTCCCCTGGCAAACCTGCTGAGGCGTGGATCAATCTTCACAGGGCATAGTTATCTCTGCTCCCCGTCCTCATCCATGGCCTTCGGGGGGACACCCGTTTCACCATGGACTCCACCACGAGCTGCAGGGGAAACTTTCTCTTCACATTCTTCATCCTCCCCACTCCTCCGGGCCTGGCCTTGGAGTCTGTGCAGCTTGTTACATCTTCTCACTCCCGCTCCGATGGCAAAGTGCGCCTGCCAGCAGGTTTTTTTCTCCTATATGTGATTCACAGAGGTGCTATGACCAGCTCTGATAGGTTTAGTCTCAAATTTGGCCTTGACTGTACCAATGTTTTTCAAAATATGGGGCTTGCAGAAAGCTGTAACTACAGCTTACAAGAGCCACTGAAGCAGCAGTTACACCAAACTGCAACACTGATTATTAAAAAACCCTATCCTGCTGCTGTAAAACTTGAAAAAAATCTCTAAGGAAGTGCCTGATGTCTTTTCTGTGTGCGGATAGATATGGATATTGGCTACATTTCAAATGCCACCAGTGTCCTTGAGAACTATTGAGTGAGAACTATTGTAAAGGTCAAAGGGATATAATGAAGGATGTTTTTTCTTTTGAAGGCTAGGGCTGCTTTTATCAGGTTTTCATGGTCTTTTTGATTTGGTTGCAGAAGTTCTGTGAAAATCTTAAAAAACATAAGTCAATTTAGAGTGGGTGAAGGCACAATTTCCTCTCAATTGAACCATGTACGAGACTGTTCCACTAGTATTTGTTTACCATGTGTTGACTTTTTTGTGTCACTGAGACCTGTATGTAACTGGTCAGGTGTGTTTTGAAATAGGAATGGGCCAAGGTGTACCCATAGTTGGGTTGGTGGTGGAAGGAGGCCCCAACGTCATCCTAATGGTGTGGGAGTACGTGAGGGCCAGCCCGGCTGTCCCTGTGGTGGTCTACGAGGGCACCGGCAGAGCTGCAGATATCCTGGCTTTTACCCACAAACACACGGGGGATACAGGGTGAGTAGTGGCATAATGCTCCCCTATCTTGCTGTGCTGTAACACGAAGGACCTGGAAACATCTGTCTGAGAACCACTGAGATCATTTATAATGCTTCTGGTAATGACCCTGCTGTGGTCTTTTGCTTGCTTTTACTTCTGTGAAGTGAGAGCAGAGTTTCTTCCTTCCCTGCCCCAAGCTAGTGCTGACAGGATTCTGCCAAATCTACTACGGCTTTTTTGAAGAGGAAAAGAAAACTGTATTGGGCTCTTTTGGGTTGTTACAATTTTTCTCACCTTTGGTGAGTGGCACTACTGGGTGACCCCAAGGTGCCCGCTTGGGTTTTGATGCAATCTCTTCTCTTGCCATCACTACTCTGCAAGCAGGCTTGGATTTGGAGTGCACAAAGCTTTTGAAAGTAGGGCTGGGATTAGTTGTTCTAGGACCCACAGGCTAGGGTAGGAGGTTCCTTGGCTTTGGCTTTCACAGCTATAACCCAGATTCGTCATCCTTGTCAGGCTGTAACTCTTCTTGTCATCTTCAGTGCAGCCTCAGCTGCAGACTCTTATTAAACCCACCTTGATGGAAATTTTATGCCCAAACTCAAAATAAGTATATATATTTGTATAGCAAATTAATATTTTTGTGAAATATTTTTTAAGTCAGAAGGGCTTTTTAAATAAAAAAATTAAAAGTTTGAAAAGGTGTCCTGGGTTATTTGAATTAAAACCCCCAAACAGTTTAATAATCTTTATATTATTATTATTATCTTTTTAAAATATCTCTTTGGGGAGGGTGTGTGTGTATTTTTCCCTTTTCGGTAGTGTGTTGTATTGAGAACTTTTTTTCTTCACTTGTTTTTCTTCTCTATTTTTAATCTTAAAAAAAAGATACATTTCTGCTGTTTCAAAATAAAATTTAAATATGGACAGAAAGTTTAAGAGAAAGATAAATGTACAAATAATGATTAATTTAATTTTATTGCTATATAATTATTAAATGAAAGAAAAAGTTTGCTAAAGTTTTAGTGATTTTTAGCTTCATATTCACAGGTAATTCTTTAAAAATTGTTAAACTTTTCATTTGTTCTGTTGCAAATAGAATATATATATGGCCAGAGCTAATGCCTGTGTGAATAACAATTTATGTCTCTGATTTTTTTTGATGGAAGAAGGCAGGGATAAGTCAACAGCAAAGTAGAAATAAAAGAGATTTCTTATATGTCTCTGCTTAGAACCAGTTTAATCTTTTGCTGAGGTGCCTTTCAGCTGGTAAAAAGTAGCTAAAAATATATTTATTCTTGCTTGTGTATCTATTTTTCAGGGAGCTACAGCCTCAAGTGAAGGAGGAGGTCTTAGGGATGATTCATAACACATTTAACTTGGGACAGAAACAGTCCAGTCATCTATTTCACATTTTGATGGAATGCATGGAGCACAGAGAGTCCGTGAGTGGAGATCATGCTCTGAGTATATGATGTCTTCATGTGTTGTTACCCTGTTTGCTCTTTCTGTGTTGGGTTGACATGGACATGGCATTTGGAAAAGTAATGGTGTTATCTCTAATAGAAAGACAATCACAAAGGTGTCTGTGCTAATTTACTCACTGAGCACCGCCACAGATCCTCCACAGATCCTGTTTAGTTCTCAAGTCTCAGTGGTTGTTTATGAAATGACAGCCTTTCTGTTGTTAGTGAAAGGCCAGATATCTTCACTTTTGTAGGACAAATCAGGTAATTACTACTTTTCTTCTTCACTAGTAGCCTCTTATTTATAATTTAGGAATGTTTTCACCCATTCTTCTACTCAGAATTCTACTAGCACATGTCTCTGAGTATTGAAATGTACTTTCTAAATGTCCTGGCACATTTTGTGGCTTGGTTACTCTTTTGTAAGTAGAATCATAGGATGGATTTAGTTGGAAGACCATCTAGTTCCAGCTCCCCTGTCATGGGCAGGGACACCCTCCACTAGACCAGGTTGCCCAATGCCCCATCCAACCTGGCCTTGAACACTGTCAGGGAAAGGGCAGCCACAGCTGCTCTAGGCAACTTGTGTTTGTGCCTCACCGCCCTCACAGGAAAGAACTTCTTTCTAATCAACCCTCTTTTAGTTTAAACCCATTACCCCTTCTCCTGTAATTGCAATCCCTGATAAATGGTCCTTCTCCAGCTTTCCTGTAGGCCCCTTTTGAGTACTAGAAGGCTGCGATAATGTCTCCACGGAGCCTTCCATTCTTTGGGCTGAACAAGCCCAGTTCTCTTAACATGTGTTGATAGGAGAAGTGCTCCAACCACACTCTCAGCATGGTTTCATCCACAAATATGCTGAGGGGGCACTCAATCCCACCATCCATGTACCCAGCAAAGATATTAGAACACCACTTGTCACTTTTCTCCACTCAGATATTGACGGCTCTATGAGTGCGACCACACTTTCAGTTCCTTATCCACCAAGTGGTGCATCTGTCAAATCCATGTCTCTCAAAATTCAAGACAAGAATTTTGTGCATCACTCTTCCCTGTGACCTGGTCACAGAAGGGCACCAAATTTGTCAGGTGCCATTTTGCTCTGGTGAAGCTGTGTAGGCTGTCACCAATCACCTGTTTTTTATGTGCCTTAGCGTAGTTTCAAGGACAATCTTCTCCATGATCTTGCTGTGCACAGAGTTGAGAACTGACCAGCCTGCAGTTCCTGGGTGTTCTTTTTTAAAAATGTGGTTTATGTTTCCCCTTTTCCAGTCAATGGGAACTTCACCAGTCTGTCACAACTTTTCAAGTATTGTGGAGTACCAAGTATTTTTTTGCAGGAGTAATGACAATTGTGGCGATGTTCACTAGAGTGGAAACCACCCAAAATATTTTTATTATTTTTTGTTTTACTTTATTTGAGTGTCCACTTTCTGGTTGAAAACTGAGTAGATATCAACCATGTAGCATTTTTACATTTCTCAGCTTTAAATGCTAATCAAAAGGAAACAGACTCACGTTACACAGCAGGTTGATTACAGTTTACCTGGGATGACATTGCATTAAAAAGCAAAATGGTACATTTTCTGGCTGAAACAAAGGAAAATCACATCTGGGCACTTGCCATTGTTTGTGTTGAAATCTGTGTGATTTAATCTATCACAGCCCTTACCAAGAAGAAATAACTACAGACTTCTCTGCCTCACCTCAAATAGTATACTTCTGCAATTCTAACAGATAACCATATTTGATGCGGATTCAGAGGATCAGCAGGACATCGATTTGGCAATTCTGACTGCACTGTTGAAAGGTACCTGTCTGAAAATGTGACCTGTTTTCATCTGACTTACAGTCCCATTGGCTTACCTTTTCAAAGCAAATAAGTAATGTCAATGTGTGAAAACTTCAAGGTCCTTTACTTGTTTCCTAGGTACAAATATGTCTGCTTCAGATCAGCTAAATTTGGCGTTGGCCTGGAACCGGCTAGATATTGCCAAGAAACACATACTTGTTTATGGACAACACTGGAAGGTACTATTACCTTTTCTTTATCACAGTGACCTTACACGTTATCATGACAAATAGTTTTCCATGATTTCCATTTCTCAGTCTTTGATTAAGGAGTAGTTTGATGCTTGGTGTCAGTCTTCCAGAGAAGTCATCTTTGACTTTGGAGAGGCATTTTCATTCATTTCAATTGTATTTAAGTACAACCCTCCCTAAGGGAGTTTTTATGTACATAATAAGATATTTTTATATAATTAATATCAAACTGTATGCTCTTCAACATGTGCTATTCCAATTTATTATAAATATTTTCTTCAAGAAATATTTTCTTCAAAAACCTGATGCTCCCTGAAGTTCTTTTTAAGTTTTTTCCTTCCAAGAGTCACGAGTTTGATTTTTCCCTTTCCAAGTCCCATTTCTCCTTCACAATGTAAATTTTGGAAAATGGACATTGGGTGTATTTTTTTGGGTGGCTGTAGCTGGTCATTTAACACAAGAAGAGAGCTGAATTTATTGATCACTGGTTCGTATTTATTTTCCCGTGGTGTATAAGGCTGAGTACATGGGGGACTATTCCTGAGATGTTTAAAATTGGGCATCCGTCTATTAAAGGATTTGGGTTTGTTTTGTTACTTCTTTTGGTTCAATTCATTATCTGTGAAGCGGAGATGATCACATCATGTTCTTGCAGAAAACCTGGTAAAACTAAATGGCAGTGAGTCCACACTGAAGGGCAAAGGAGGAAATTGTTGTTTTCTTTTTTAGGATTTGATTAGTGTGTGAATAATAAGGGATGAACAATAATGCCTATAACAATAAAGTTAGAACAAAATGTTGAATAGATCCCTTCTAAGAGAGGATCATTCACTCTGTGAACTGAGTAAGACTAAGCCCTCTGTGGAAACGTAGTATATGACTGAACAGTGAATAATTGCACCATTATTCATGGTGATGAATTATCTGATAACTTTTGAGTGTTTGACTGCATAACCTCAACAGTATTTCTGTCCAACAGACTTGTTTTATGGAATTGAAAAAGATTTGTGTATACACAACTGTGTGTGTATCTTTGCCCTTACAATAACATGTTATATTTTGACTCTAAGAAAAAAAATGTATATTTCCCAATGTCTTCTTCCATTGTCTTATAACATATATGATTTTTTATTTGTGGTTATTTGGTTTTTTGCCTTCAACAGCTCTTCTGTGAACTGTTGATAAACTTTACTGAAGCACATCTTTTTAAGATATCAAAGAAAGGGGGACATCATCTGTCTTCTTAAAATTCTGTACTATTGGCATTACATTACATTTTTGCCATTTTTATAATTGAAGACACATGTTGGCAAGGCCTGTGAGTCTGCATCATTCCTTTGTGTCTACATGGGAAGTGTGGCAGATGAAACTTGCTTTGATTGGTGAATTAGTATGATATAATAAAAGAATCATAGAATGATTTAGGATGGAAAAGGCCTTCAAGATCATGGAGTCCAACTGCTAGCTGATCACTGCCAAGTCCACCACTAAACGGTGTCCCTGAGCACCACAGGTGCATGTGTTTTAAATACTTCTGGGGATGGTGACCCCACCACTGCCCTGGGCAGCCTGTTCCAGTGCTTGACAGCCCTTTTTGGTAAATAAATTTTTCATAATATCCAGTCTGAGTCTCACCTGGTGCCACTTGAGGCCATTTCCTCCCATTGCTTGTTACTTGGAAGAAGAGACCAACACCCACCTGGCTACAGCCTCCAGTCAGGTAGTTGTAGAGAGTGATAAGGTCCCCTTTCAGATTCCCTTTTCACCAAGGAACAGAACTGAGAATTCACACATTTGCTACCGTTTTCCATTCTGCTGTTAGAGACGCTGATTTCAGATGTACTTCAGTTACCTGGGAACTGTTGGGTGAATACCACCTGGTCCTAGCAATTTCCTACCACTTTGTGGATGACTTCTATAATCTTTCCTACCGACACATCAATTTGACACAGTTCCTCAGATTTGTCTGCCATAAAGAACAGCTTTGATGTAGGACCTTTCCTAACATGTTCTGCAGTGAGCAGCGAGGCAATGAATTAATTTGCCATTTCTGCAGTAGCCTTATCTCCTTGCACGTTTCTTTTATACCTTGATCGTCCTCTGGCCTTACAGATTCACTGAGAGTCCCCCTGCTACCACTTCCACGCTCCTGATACGTTTGAAAAAAGTCTATGTACCTGTTCGTATCTATTTCAGATCAATTGTTCAGCACCATTTTGAATGAAAATTCATTGTCAAATAATGTGTTCTCCCCTTCAAGTAAGATGTAAAGACCTCATAATAAATGAGCTTTACATGTGTTGCTGCTTCTCCAAGCAAAAATTAGAATGGCATATATTCCTGGCAGGTTTTCTTTTGACTAAGCATGAAAAAAAAAACCTAAATAACAATATTTTCTTTGTGCATTGTGAAGACCAAAAAATAGAAAAGAAAAGACAGAAGCACAGTTCTAAAGTTTGCTTTTGACTTAGCTGCTTTCTTAATTAAAGAGGAGCATGGTCTCAATGATCCTTATGGGTCCCTTCCAACTCAGGACATTCTGTGCTTCTGTGACTGTCAGCATCTGCAGGGTCTACAGTTCGTGCCTGGTTTATTTTGGTTGTGTGTTCAAATTTTGAACTAGATATATAAACAACATTTTTTAGGTACTTGTCCCTGCAGCTGTAGTATTTTTCTGGTTTTTTGAGTGTTTTAAGGAAACATGCACAATTATGCATTTCTTTTTCAAAAGCCCTGATTTCAGAAGTTCAGTGGTAAAGACTGTAACCACTGTAACTATGTTTCTGCTTAAATGCCATCTCAGTCTCAAATGGACTTTACAACAAACAACGTCATTCTAGTAGTTACCAGCCAGCGGTGTAAACCCCTTTAGCCACACTGCCAGTGCAAAGAATGACAGCTCCAGGGAGTTTATCAAAAGCATGGTCACTTCAAGACATTACAGCTGTAATTCAGGAGTGGTGCACAACTTGTCTTTTCACGTGTGACAATTCTGGCACATTTATCGGTCACTTCCACCAAGCAGAAGTACGTACCTGGGAAGGACTAACTTCACGTGCCAAGTTAGCACTGGCACCCGCCCCAGGTGCGTGCCACTGTCCTCATGCTGCTTACCCCACCACATTTTCTGTGCAAGTGTGTCCTGTAGAAATTATTCACAAGGATTTCTGGGAACATCCTGTGTCCAACTCCTCTGGTATTTCTCATGTAGAAACCCTGCTGCGCTCTGCACAAGTGGGACAAGTAGTGCTTTCACGGTTTGGACACCCTTGTAGGTAGAGCTCTGCTTTGTGGTGTCTGTGACAGAGTTTATCCTAACGCAGGTTCTCTCTTATATTTGAAGTCTGCTTTAAAGAACTTCAAGTTCTATAGAGGGATCTTGAAATACAGTACCTTGAAATGGCTTTTGTCATATGTCAAAAAAGAAAGGCTTTCCTCCGCCCCCTGCATTATCATACATTAGCTTCTAAAGTGAATTAAAGAGTAGGGAATGTATTATCAGGGTCTGGTTGTAGAGACAGATTTGTAGAAGTTGCTACAAACGTTGGGTTTATGGAGACTCAGTTTTACTCCTACTTTCTGTTAGATTTTTTACACAGTTCATTCCTCCAGCATATCTTTCTTTCATACTATGCACTTTAAATGTACATAAAGGCAAACCATTATGAGAAAGTCCCTAGTTGTTGAGGAATTTTTATTTATTTCCAAATGAAGATAGTAATTTTCTAAGGTTTTCCTTCATCTCTGTCCTTCGGGAGGTCGGTGCCTTGGAACAGGCAATGCTGGATGCTTTAGTGATGGACCGTGTGGATTTTGTGAAGCTGTTAATAGAGCATGGAGTGAACATGCATCGCTTCCTTACCATATCTCATTTGGAAGAACTCTACAATACAGTGAGTATTTGAAATACCAATGCATAACGTTAGATAAGAATGCCTAGAAAGAGTATTGTTTTTCTTAGAATACTTGATAACTGGGCCACATTTTTATGAAGCATTTATGGAAAAAAAATGAAAAACATCAGGTTTTGTTAATTTTTCATGGTAATGTTGGATTTTTGGATTGGTGTTCCCGCTTTTTATTTTCGATTCATTGGCATGAACCAGGCTGAATACTCACATGACGCTCATGAGAAATATGTTCTTATTTGCGGTGTCTAGTCTGTGATACATGCTTATTTTGTTGAAAAATGTATGTTGTTTAACCAAAGTGGTAGCAATGTCTTTCCAGAATGTGTCAGGATTTAAGGTAGTAAAGAGAGGTGTTGCAGATCAGTGTTGAAATGTTTTTGAAGAGATTTTTATGGGGCAACTTTGAGTGGGGAGAGTTTGAACCACAGTAGCTTATTCTGGAGATTTTTTCAGCCTCTTTTGTTTATTATTTCTAATGTAGAGTGACATGTTTCTTTTATTGTCTTTTCACACCACAGAAACAAGGACCATCAAATCTACTTTTGCACCACCTAGTTCGAGATGTGAAACAGGTAATAGGTGTAGGAAAGGGTGGGGAGCCAAAATGGTAGCTTACAACTTCAGTGTTCACTGTCACACTGCTAGTAGGTAATACAGGGGAGTTTTAGGAATAGAAGTGATGGGTTCATTAATGCACTCCTGTATCTACTAAATGGTTTTATCTTCATTCCACAGATCCCACTAAGCAATTAACTAGCATACTACTTTTGGATGCTCCCAAGGATCCTGTGCCTTAATTTCAAAGCCAGGCAGTTCATATAGATCAGACTGTATTTTTCAAGTTACCACAGTGATATTATGAAGTGATTGCACAAAAGACTTAGTGAATTAGCACAGTAATTATGCTAACTGCTTTAAGGTTTTCTTTTCTTCCCCCCAAAGCTGAAAAGACATTCCTTGTTGAGCAGTAACAAAAAGATACTGTGACAAGACAGAATATTTGAATGTGCTGCATTGCCTAGGAGAACAGAAGGTGGCAGTGGATGACTACTGCATGGAGCTCTGGCTCTGTTAGCAGTGTAGTGGCAGCCTTGTTATTTAGCTACGCAGTTAATTTATTTTGTGTTTCTGTTATCTATTGTGCCTCCCAGCACTGCTTAGCCAGGAAGGAATGAGCTGTTCTTTCTGCATCTAGTCTCCACTGCAGGAGATGTCTAGATACAAAACTAGATTAATTGGCTAATTCTTTCCAGGGTATGAATGCGAAGGTAAAACAAAATGGTAAATCTGTTTGCAGAAATCCCTGGCTTCAAGTAGTGGGGTTGCCGGTGTGATTTTCTTATTGTAGGTGGCCTACATGTAAATACCATTGATGGTTCTGTAGATAGGCGTAGGGTATTCTCATCTCCATAGCAAGCTGTTTTCTGTGTTTCCCCATATTCACAGACATATTGGAGATCTAATTTATGTGAAAGATCTGGAAGATCTCAGAGTTGAAAAGACATTAAACTTTTCCAGCCTGAGAAATTTGTACTTCTCTCTTATACAGAAGCGATTTGTTCCTTGGTATGAAAAAAATAAACGTTAAACTTCTAAAACTCATGGGTTGGTTACATCTCAGGACCCTCTGGGAAAACTTGGGGTATGATCTAAAGGGAAGCTTTTGTACTTGAAACACAATAGTGGAATTTAGATAGAAAATGGATGCACAGTTTCAAAACTTTCTATGCTATTGAGTAAGCTAAACTCACTTGGGACCTGCAAACAGGTCTAACCACGTTTTTCACCTGCGCTTCTGTAAGCACGCACAAGTGCCATGTGAATAGGCTGTGAAATTGCAGTCATTAAATATGGTATCACAGTAGCTGGGACAGTTACCAAAGTGAGGTGGCCACAAATTTCAGAATATTTTCTCCATTAGCGTGACTGGCTTTGTGGCTGCTACATTTGAATAGAGACGTGTTGCAGTCTGCCCTGGTATCAGACAGGACACCTTTTTTTTAATGCAGAGAAGTGTTGGTGAGTATAGGTAGTTAGAAATGTTTGCCTAATTGTCGGTGACAGAGCTAGCAAGCTAGGAAGCTAGGAAGCTCTGTCCTGTGAGATGTGTTTTTATCCCAGTATGCCAGCACGTTGGTGCTTTCTGTTCCCTGGGGCTGGGTGGCCCTAGCTGGCTGTAGAGAGGTTTGCCACCAAAGACTATTGAAAAAGGACTTCATTCTAATGAAGAAAATTACTTTTAACACTCTGGAAGGCATACACTGCTAGGAATACATAATGCCTCTGATACTATATATGCATGGGCCCATTTTTCTCTTCCAAGAGTTGTGGTTTAAGGTTTTATCAATGATAAATGTGCATGGAAGATAATCTGTTCTTCAGAGAATTTGTCACAAACCTTATGTCTTGGAAGGACAGCAAAGGTAAACTGGGAAGCAGTGGTGCTTTAAATGGAAATGTGGGAGTCTCAGAAGTTACAGCTAATGCATGTGCAGCTGCCATCCTAGCTGTGATGACAGGCTTCAGCCTCTGCAAGAAATTATCATTCTCCTGGAATTACTCGCCAACATTAAATACATGCTTCACACACATCTTCTTTTTTAATTAATCTGCTAGTTTAATGAGCAAATCATACCATTCTCTTGTTATGAGAAGATTTTTATCAGGCTTTCTGGCTGCTGGTGAGTAACCTGCAGAACCATTACCCTCACTATTGAGTGCAGCTGGTGTTGTGAACATTGCAGCATCGGTCCCTATGTGGTGTAATGAGCTGTATACATCCCACACATTTTTCAGGCTGAAAATGTGTACATGTCTGTGTTCTCCCTCCTAGGTGAGTTTCATATGTCTAATGAATGCGTACACTTTCCTGACAGATGCAGGAGCTCTCAGTTGCACCTTCTTCCAGGCTCCCCTCATAGTAGTAGGGCTCTGACCTGGTTGTGTATTGCATATAATAGCACCATGCTCATGGCATTTGGTGTTTCAGAATACCCTTTCCTTGGATTACAAGATATCACTGATTGATATTGGGCTGGTGATAGAGTACCTCCTTGGTGGAGCTTACCGGAGCAGCTACACAAGGAAGCATTTCCGAATTCTCTACAATGATGTCTACAGAAAACACAAGGTAACTTCTGTGACATGGTTATCCACTGGCCATCAAGAAAAGACAAAATGTGACATGTGAAAATAGTTCAGGTTGTCATTGTGGTTTGTCTGAAGACCATCAGTTAAATGTATGCAATGCTTGTCTGGTTTTTGAATCTCATTGCCGGATGCGGAGAGGTTGCAAATAAAGCCAAGAAATTCCTCCCCAAACTACTCTCTGGCCCTCAAGACCACCTGTGATTGTTCAATTAACTGTTTCTTCAGTAAATTTACCTTTGTGTCCCATAGACATAGTGTTCATTGTTATAGATCAATATTGGTCAACAAGGCTGTATCAACCACCATTTTTCCTTTTGTGAAGCAATTATGCATTTCTGCTATTGCAACTTGAACCACGTCACAGAAATATGGAATTCAACAGGCACTGAAATAGAGTTAGACCATGTCACCATGGCATAGTGAAGAGCAAAATGGAGATCCCTGACCTAGGTTTTGAGCAAATGTCTTCTCTTTCAGAAACAGCTCAATGCATCTTCCTGCCCAGGCCTATGAGTTGAGTTTCCCTGACAGAGCCTTTTCTGTGACACACTGGTCATCAGAGGGAAAGTCTCATGTTGGATGTGCCAGGCTGTGCCCAGAGAGCAGTGGCTATGTGCAGGCAGAGGGTTGTACTTGGACATGTGTGCCATTCTAGACTCCCAAGGTGTTCCAGTGTGCTGAGCAGCTTTGTGCCATGGCTGTGTGTCAGTATCATCACCACTACAGACTGCCTCAGAAGCGTGCAGATATACTAGCCCTTCATTTTTCCTATTGACTTTCCCATTGACTTTCCAAACCAGTAGCTCGAAAACAGCCTGAACTTCTCAAAAAATAACCTGAATGTTATTTCCAACATCGCAGGAGGAACAGATTTCCTGCATAAGAATTCTCCCTGGTTTTTGGAGTAAAACTGGACTTTGATTAAAGCACTTTCATATGTTAAAAACCAAGCAACAAAAACCTCTCATGCCCATGCACTGCTTTCATAACTGATAGGAGAACCTCAGAGTGATCAGGTGAAATGTGAAGAAACAATGAAAACTGTTGCTTGGAATTACACAGAAACAGAGCTTCTTGTGTGTCACTGGCTTAATACAACGCTTGAAAAGAGATACCTGCGCAGTTGTAATGCTCTTCACTCTGTCCTCATGAGCTATGACCTTAACAGGGATGGGTGAAACCACATTATCATTGAAACTAGGAACTGCAGGGAGGAACAGTAGTAATTCAGCTAGTAGCATTCTTCCCTCTCAGTCAACACTGAGCAAAATGCCTTCCTTCAGAGGAAATTGCCAGCAAAAAAGTTCAGAGGACTTCTGCCTTTTAAAGGACTTGTGGCACTTTTTATGAGGTTAGGCACTCGGAAAAGCTTCCAAGTTGTGTGATTCCAATCTGGTGCAAGCCCTGTTGTTGTTGTAATTGGTGGATGCTATTGGGGAAATCAGTATTTTGAATTTAGAGATTCAGAAAAATATATATTTTTTAAATTAGATGTGAAACAGGATATTTTTTCCTTGATGATATAAGGTCCAATGGTAGTTACAGTGATTGCTGACTTACAAGTCTTTGAATAACACCAGTTTCTACAGGCACCATTGCAATCAGAGATAAGTACAGGCAAGTTTAATCTCTAATTTGCATTTCTCTCCTTGTGTTTTGCGGTATGCCTTTGGATCTAGAGAGTGCTCTCCAGCTTTTCTCAGAGCCTGTCTCATTCCCTTCATCAGAGTAATCAGACAGATAGCAGAATGGGATCTGCTGAAAGTACTTTGCATTCTCAGTTCTTCAGAACAGCACAGCCTTACAAATACAAGGTAATATAATTGCTTATTCTAGACTTTGCTTAGGACATAGGAGTCATTTTGTTGAAGACTTTACACGTATGTTGGTCAGGCTGATATTATAATTTTACCTAAATTCCCATGGAAACAATGTTTTACTGCTCACTGTTCCTGAAGTAGGGGTCTTAAGGATTTAATCACAGAATCACAGAACTGTAGGGGTTGGAAGGGACCTCCAGAGATCATCAAAGCAGGTTCCTTAGGACAGATCACACAGGGAAGTGCCCAGACGGTTCTTGAATATCTCCAGAGAAGGAGACTTCACAACTCCCCTGGGCAGCCTGTCCCAGGGCTCTGTCACCCTCACTGTGTAGAAGTTCTTCCACATGTTGGTGCAGAAATTCCTGTGCTCCAACTTGAGGCCATTGCCCCTTGTCCTGTCTCCACAGACAGCTGCAAAGATTCTGGCTGTTTCCCTCTGTCTCCCACACTTGAGATATTTACAAACATTAATCAGATCCCCTCTCAGTCTTCTTTTCTCCAGGCTGAACAGCCCCAGTTCATTCAGCCTTTCCTCATTGGAGAGATGCTCCAGGCCTTTAATCATCTTCGTAGCCCCCCTCTCAACTGTCTCCAGGAGATCCCTGTCCCTTTTATACCAGGGAGCCCAGAACTGGACACAATATTCCAGGTGGGGCCTGACCAGGGCAGAGCAGAGGGGGAGGATCACCGCCTTTGACCTGCTGGCCCCACTCCTTTTGATGCACCCCAGCACTGAAATGAATCTCAGACTCCATCTCTGATACCATTTATTGCTAAGGGCTTTTGCTTACTGAAATGGAGTATCAACAAATTTCTGAACATTAAGCATGGGTGAAAACTCTTCTTATTTGGAAGGAATAGTACAAACCCTCGGATTTTCTCTTGACTGCTTATTAAAGTTTCTTCAGTAAGCCTGCTAAGAGATACGGTTCTGATGTCTGGAAAATGATGACAGAATATTTTCTTTCAAAGAAAGAATGATAAAAGGGTGAAGATCAGCACATACATATATCTGACAGAAATAACATAAAGTAGAATGAATTTAAATGGCATTACTGGAATTAATCTGAGCCAAAACGAACCCATTATAGCACTGAGACAACCTAACTTATACTGCTAAGACTTCTTTGGCTTTAATGGAGGAATATCCAGACATGGATGTATAGCAAGTTTACATTACAAATGTGGCAGACAGTAGAAATAATCTTTAAGTGTCACAGGCCCATGGTGTATGTTTCGGTCTACTGATTGCTTTTTCTCCTGTCACAACACAAGTACAAGAAAAGAGTGGAAGTACAATCTTTGTGTCACAGGGTTTGGAGATTTTCCAACATTATGGAGGGGGAGGCTGTAAATGGCATGGGTACAGGGCAAGGAGTGATTTTCCTCCAATGATATTACCAGCTTCTTAGCACTGATAATATGAATGCAATCCTAGCAGTGGTTTCTGATTTAAATGTGTATTATGATCAAATAGTTTTTTCTTGCAATTCAGATTTGCATGCAGTTTTATTTACATGAATCTGAACTTCAACCATTCATTGAGATTTCCTTTTTTTTTCTGAAAAACAAATTTTTAGGAAAGATCTACTGCTTTCCATAAGTATAAGAAGAAATCAAAAGAGGATATAAACTTAGCAGAGACCTATGAGTCGTCAGGCTTTATCTACCCCTATAACGACCTCCTGGTTTGGGCAGTATTAATGAAAAGGCAGAAGATGGCAATGTTCTTCTGGCAGCATGGAGAGGAAGCTATGGTCAAAGCTGTTGTGGCTTGTAAACTCTACAGGGCAATGGCACGTGAAGCTAAACAGAGCAACATGGTGGATGACACTTCAGAAGAACTCAAGAAGTACTCAAAGTATGACTTCTCCCTTCACTTAATAAATTTTGGCAGTGCTTAGAGTGGTTAGATATTTTTCTAATCCACTAAGAGTTTGTAAGGGTAGTGTTGCCATGGATTATATAGTGTGAAATAACTACATTCAGCTGTCCACTATTTATATTATATAATGGAACTATGCGTTAATGTGCAGCCTAGTTGAGAGTTAAAGGAAAGCTGTTAGCATGTTATCTGGTTACATATTTGAAAATTCAAACACAGGTGAGTAACGCATGACTTGTCTTTTAAATGGCCAAGTGGAAGATTGACATTTCCCATACAGCTCTCTCTCCAGTTAGGAAGCCATATGGCACATATGCATTGGACTTTTCAACTCTGTAACATGTGGTATTGAGAAAACTAAAGTCAGTTCATGAATTCAGCTATGTGTAAGACCTAAAGAAAAACGTATGCTGAGTGAATAAGAAATGAAGTAGAGGAAGAATTTTCTTCAAGTTTATAGTTTCATGTGAGTGTTTTCTGGTAATTTTTCTTGCTAATGACACATTGTATGCTTTGTTGACATCATGGCTCAGTAAGATGTGCTGTCTTGTTTTGCATGCAACTCAATTTAAAGGAAGGTGTATCTGCCTTGAGGAGTCTTCCCTACAGAGGTGTCTAAGAGCCAGTGTAAGAGACGATGCTTTTGCAGCTGCCTGCAGTGTTTGCCCATAGTGGTGATGAGTCTGTAGTTAAAGGAAATACACATAACTTTTTAGGGTCCATTTTGATTGCTGAGTGAGATTAAGAAGAAAACAAATTAAAAAATAGAAAACAGGATGAGCCTAAACCTTGTCATTGGTCTAAATAGTTAGATTTACTCCCCAAATTATTTTTCAATACTTATATTGATAAAACCGTGGGAAAAAGTGGGAGAAGGCATACATATTACTGAGATTGTTAGCTGAACTTTAATTAATGGAGTTTTCAAACCAACCTGTTTGCAGCAGTGGTTCTGAATTTTGACTGATTCCTGTTACATTAACTTTTAATTCCTTTCTGCTCTAGGGAATTTGGGCAGCTTGCCTTAGATGTTCTGGAGAAAGCATTCAAACAAAACGAGCAGATGGCCATGAAGCTGCTGACCTATGAACTGAAAAACTGGAGCAACTCAACTTGCTTAAAACTTGCTGTGTCCGTGGGGCTGCGGCCTTTTGTGTCCCATACGTGCACACAGATGCTGCTGACCGATATGTGGATGGGACGCCTGAAGATGCGGAAGAACTCCTGGTTTAAGGTAACAACACTAACTTTTTGTGAGCATTTAGATGCTGTTTATGTGCTTTATATGTGTCTTTGTGATTCTGAATGTGTCTAATGCAGCTTCAGACTGATGTGCTCAAGCATGAATTGGAATGTGGGCATCTGGGAGAGAAAAGAAACGTGGGGAGGGAAGACCGCACTTGCTTCTGGTTTACTTACTTGCAAAAGCGACTACGGGATGATATTAGAAGAATGCATTTGTGAAGGTCTTTTGTTTGCTGTTCCTTCTCATCACCCTTCAGTTCCCCCCTACCTGCTCTTGCTGCCCCACATTGCTGGTTGTCAGGCAGAGCTGCTGATGGGAGGAGTGCCCTCCAGACATAGGGAGCAATATCTGAAGTATCCCCAGATACCATGCTACTCTTCAAAGCCACAAAACAGTCAAGAGCCACACATTT
>VZTU01020291.1:9307-41441 GCA_013400835.1 Zapornia atra | reverse complement strand
GCCATTCTATGATTCCATGAAGAGCTGATGAGCTCCAGCAGTACTTGAGATGTTGGAAGCTTCAGGGAATGAGAAAACTACTCTTAAAGGGTTAAGTGACTTTCTATAAATATGTTGGACTTTCACTTGCTGACTTCTGACAGAAGCTTAGGGGCTTGATAAATGAAATTTCTGTCTGGGAGTTTGTTTTGCTGTGGTGGAAGAAAGCACAGTATCTTGCCCAACATGGACAAATGCAGCAGTGACTGCCCTTGGCTGCATTCCTGCCATGTTCGGCTCCGGTTGAGCAGGGGAATGCTATTCCAAGCATGAGCCACTTGCTTCGGTACCCGACAGCCACTGCACCAGCTACTGTGCAAAGGATAAAACGGGGTTTCTGTATCCAAGGTTAGAATATTTCTGTATATCAAATTTTTTTGCTTTTAAGTGTTCTAGGTGCTTGCTCATCAAGTCTTCTGCAAGATGTGAAGAAAAAAGTGAAACAGGAGCAAAGGCTTTTTTAGTGTGACCTGCATTTGACTAGTGCTCATGTCTCCCTGAACTGTTAGATCCTTGTTTAAGACCATGACCTTCTGTAGGGCCCCATAAAGAACTGCTTGGTGTTCATTTGGTTTTGAGATTAAGAAATGCATTAGTTTTTGGAGACTGGAGTGGTTAAAAATACCTGATTTCATAGGTAGGATTTTGTCACCTGCTTGGCATTAAAGACTGTTGCAGTTCCTCATGTTTGAATTCAGCGAGGTATTCTAAATACATACTTGCCCTTAAATGATTAGATTTGTTTGGGTTGCTTGCATTAAATACTGTGTTTAAATACTACAAAATCTTGTACTGAAGCAATAAAAAGAAGATTAACAACTTGTTTTCCTGAAGAGTACGAATGCGTGTGGTCCTGTTGAAAGTATACAGGCTTGCTAACTAATACTGCTGCAATCTGTCAGTTACTACTTTCAGATTAATGGTGGCTACAAATTAGCCTTGGTTTTTCCCACAGTTCTTGAATTGCTGTTATGTTACATCTGAATACTCTTCTTGTTGAAAGCTGATCTAAAGAACATACTAATACAGTTCATGTAAAAGTCTGGATTTATTTTTCCTCTCCACAGTGGAAACCTCCTGTGATCTCTATAGTATTTATTGGTTATTTTTGCGTAGGAACAAATATTGGTCCAAACTGCCCTAATAGGATGTGTACTTTCCTAATCCTGAGAATACATTTGGGTGGAAGAGGAAAGGAACTCTCTTGTGTGCTTAGATTTTTGGGAGTAATGTTGGGTAGGCAGCTACCAGGTAATAAGCTTAAGATGTAAAGGTGCTTTTCAGATTATTGTTATCAGTAGTTTCTCTAGGTAGCTTTTTAGTGGCTTTCTTACAACAGCTAGTGCAGAGACTGTCAGAAATTGAAAATAAAGGAAATGTTCCTGGTATTCAAATACTTCTGGCTACCAGACTGATCCTTCTAGGGTTGCTGGCACCACTGTGTAGTTCTGAACATCCCAGAGGTAACTGAAATGTACTGGAGATCATACTGGGGAACGACCAGTGCAGATGCCTCCTGGGAGGAAAAAGGTACAGGTAATGCTGAAAACTTGTGAAGACAGGACTGAGAACCAGATGCTTTTTCTTCACTCAGAATGATCCAAATGATGCAAATGAGCAAGAGGAGGATGTTTCAGACTATTCAGGTGCAATGGAGTATGAGGATCTTGTCCTATGATCTGTGCTTAGAAGAAACTGAAGGTGTGAGGTGAGAATTGAGGATGGGATCTGGAAGTAACTAAGTTGAGGTATCCAGATAGCTAAAGTATTTGTGGCGTATGTGGGATAATCTGTGCTTCCCAGCTTGAGTATATGGATAGTAAGGGAGTGTTCGTGGTGGTGCTTTTCGCTGGACAGAATTGCTGAGTACTTCAGTACCGATGTCATTCTTAATGGACTTTTTCTCTGTTGTTGCATTCATTGGGAGAATTAATGTGGGGTGTGTGTGACTATTGAAGTGCTCTTTGAGGAATGGTGCTATTTTCTTAGCACCCATGAGTGTATTTCATAAGTAGTAGTGAAACCTGGACTCCAGTGGGCTTGGTCCTACATCCCTACACTTCTTTTGTAGTAGTACCCCTGCCTGCTGCTACTGATTTAGTAAGGCTGTGCCTTCCCTGTGTCCCCTTTGTCTGTCCACAACACATCCTCAGGCATTAGGAACCTGGGAGTCCCGTAGGATGTTGTGCAAGGGTTTGGTTACCCCCAGCTCATCACTTCCACAGCCAGCTGGTAAGCCACCCCACTGAGATGACTGTGTAACATACAGTGTGCTGGTGCTGGCAGCTGCTGAACAGGGAAGGGGGTTTCCTGCCCTCTGAAGTTCAAGGTGGCCACCCTTTCCTTCCCTTATGCTGGCTCTAGGCTTTCCAAAACTTGTTCTGCACACTGTATGTTTCTGGTCTTGACTTGTTTCTCGAGCTCGTTTGAAATTGTTTAGCAAACTTAATTGTGAGGTGTGATTGGCACTTTCACTGACCCACTTACTGATCCTAGGGAAAGGGTCAAAAAGTTGGCGTTGCACAGGTTTAGGTCACTTGTCATGGTTGCACTAAAACACTTAACTCTCACCTAAGGCTGTACAAAGCATCTGAACTCCTGAACAAGGCTGTTAGTATGAAAGAACTGTAGGCTTTAATTTTGAGCCATGTTAAAGTATCCTTGAGGACATGTGGCTTTGGATTTGTTTGTACTGGCTCTTTGTGCCAGTCCTGTATTTTGTTTTTCCTCCTGTCTGTCATATATAACAGTTTCTTGGGGGTGCGTGAGGGGTGCAAGCCTGTTGATTAGCTGGTATCCTCACAGTGATGAAGATAGACTGATTTTCAGTCTGCAGTGCTACATTGCCTAAATCAGTGTTCTTTCAGTTTAGTTCAAAGAGCAAAGGTTTGGTTTCTGTTTGGTTTTAGCAGTACTGGGGAATTGGGAAATACATTTTTCCTGTTTCAGTTGTAGGAATAAGCATCCACACTCATAAAGCACAAAGTCTGTATTTTCTGAGTCTTAGGAAATCATGGCCAGGGTTCCCATTCACAAAGCTCTGGTGTTGTTGCTTTGGCTGAACGCCGGGTCTCTTGTGCTGCCTTAGCTTTTTTTTTTTGGTGTGTGTGTGCCTTGTTTTGATTATGCTATTTTTTTTATCCTTACTGGCATTGAGTCTGCCCTCCAGACAAAAGAGCAGACAATGAATTGCAGTGAATGACACTTGTGAGCAAGGAGAAACTGGGTCAGTTCCAAGCTTGTGCAGAATGTTAGGTATAATATCAATGAGAAGGGATGAGGGGAATGAGACTGCCAGCGTTCCTTACTGTGCTGTAAAATCTTTTGATGGATCTTGGGGTCATCTAGCATGACTTACTGTGACAGAACACTGAGTAATACAGAATGTTCGTTAGAGTTACTCATTAAGGATTTACAGTTTTCAGCTGGAGTGCTGTCACAGTTTTTAATTACTTCATGAAACTGCATGCTGAGGTCATGCAGAAAATGCTGATGCCTCTAACATATTATTTTTGGAACTCCTGCATTCCTACCAAATGGGGTTATAACTCCAGAATATCTTAATTTTCAAGAGCTGGAATTAATTCTGAGAATATGTGTGCATTGTGTTTGGCCCTGTACACAGCACAGGGTTTCCTGGGCTCTGTGCTCTTGTGCTGTCATCATACCTTCCCTCGCACATTGGGGCTGTGGTGAACAAAAGCTACCTGGTTGTACTTAGGTATGTTTTCAGGGGCACAGATGAATGGCTGAGGATTGTATCTAATGTGGCACTGAGCATGCAAATAGCATGCTCTGTTCTTCTGTAGGCTTTTACTTTGGAGAACAGTAAACAGAACCAGTTTTATTGAGAAGCATTAATAAAGTTAATCTGTGGAATGGATAATTGTGTGATGGTGACTCGTGAGCTTGACAGATAGTTTTCTCTGAAAATAAGGTGTTACCATAGTCTGTTTTCTCCTACAGTAGCTTTGTAAGAGAATACTGTATGTGCTCACTCTGCTACACTGAATGCAGCAGTGAGTGGGATAAACCTAAAAACACATAATGGAAGTAGAATTCATTAAGTGACATAAAGAAATCTGCTGAGGGATGAATGGATAGAGAAAAATCCTGTGATCTGAAGCTGAGGGGAAATACCACTTAGGTATGGCTCTGCTTGCCTGAGCCTTTGCGTGGGATCAGTGACACCTCAGAGACAAGTTAAACACAAGAAAACCTGTTCAGAGACTGCATCAGAACATCCTCAGGTTTGTCGTCAGCTTCTCCGTCACTGAAAACACTTTGACCAGCAACAGACTCGTGGCCATGGGGAGTGGAGGCTGGGCAGGGCTGCCAAGCTGTGCTGGGTATGGTGTCTGCTCCCGGAGCTTCAGCAGCAGACTCAAGAGGAGCCCAGATTACCAAAACTTTCTTTCATGTGCAGAGGACTAGCTTGTGGACTGTTTTTTTCATGTCTCTGCTGAGGATTAAATTCAGAGAACCACTGTGGTATTGTTGTGTTTGGAGTATTAAAATAATTCAGGGTTTCTGTTACTTCAGTAAATACGTATCTAGGGAAATATCAGTTATGCTGTGCCTCTCATGAGGGTACCTATTCAATATGCAGCTGTACATGGTTTTTATGGTTACAGTGTGGTGTTTCTTTCATTGTTTCTAATGTTTGTTTGCAGCTATTTATTGAACATTGATACAGAGTAAAATCTCCAGGAGCTAAGGAGATAGGGAGTTAGGCATCCTGCTGAAGACACTATGATCTGGTCCTGCTTGTACAATTTAGCATGGGGCAGGATATATAGAAACAGTGGTTTAAGAAAAAAAGCCTATTTTTTATTGTAGTTAACTAATTCTCAAATGTGTTAAAATATGAAATGGTAGTGCAACACTTAGGTACAGGTATTAAGTATGTAAGTTCAGTATTATAAAATATGAGAGAGACCTGTTCGACAAGTTAAAATCTGAGTAAGGAGTTACTGGCCCAAGCACCTGTTTTTAGAGTTTTTGTTAATGCCTAAACAGCTTTTGTTAGCTGTAATTGCTTCTTGGAATCTGAACAGAATATTTTCACAGGTTGGTTCATCTGGTTTCAGACAACGGGTGACTTACGCTGAGGAAACAGGACTTTCTTAGTCTTCTGTTTTCCTCCAGTCTGTAAATAAAAATGATGCCGAAGGACCTACCTGATCCAGTCTTGAGAAATATGACAGAAAGCGAAGTACATGTGAGGTGTACACAAAGTGCCATTGTTCCTTAAAAGCTTACCTACAAAATCAACCGTATCTTTTCCAATAGATGCATTGGAAGAAATAGCTTCTAACTGAAATAACATTAAATGCTGTGTTTGTGCATTTAATCAAATTCCAATTTCCATACAAATGAAGCTCAGCAGACAAGAACAAACAATTAGCACAGCAAATTAAAAGTGGCATTTCTTTGTATCAAAGGCTAAAATAGATTCAAATCTATAGTAGCTGTAAATGCTAAACCCTAACGTGCATCCATACTCTTTAGTTATGAAAAGACTATCTTAATGTATCAGACTTCACTGACTGGTGAATCCATTTATTACAGAGAAACGAAGTCATTGCAACTCAAAGAACTGAAAATTTCATCATCAGTGATTGCAGTCACTGAGTTTGAATCTTTGCATCAAAGCACTCTCCTGAGTTGAGACTTCTATTTTAGAGGCTTTAGTTTAGAGCTCTGGCTTCTCGGCTGTATTGTTTCATGCATTTACCCACCTCTTATACTGTGTATTGACAAGGCATTGTGTTTTGTATCACTTTCAGTTTATGCGTCAGAGTTAGGAACACGTGGTTTTCAAGTAAGGGGAATCTTCTCTCTGTCATGGACATGGTTCTACCTCGGAAGAGATTGGACATTCTAGTCTTCCACTGGTTCTTTTAGCGGTGACCTTCAGTGTCTTGGAAATATAAGGCTGAAATTTTGATTTTTGAATACTTTGAAGTGTTCACCTAATCTCTCTGCAGGAGATGTTTGTTAAATGTACCTGAGACAGGGCCTCTGGCGTTTTTATTGGCTGGGGAATTTCTTCAGGCTGGATTCCGTTTATATCTCTGTCTTGAACTGAGAGAAGATAAATAATCCTGTGAAGGCAGTATCAAAGCATTCTCATTCACCAACCAGCTTATCTTCACAGAGGTGTTTTGATGAGTATGTAGTCCTTGTAGAGAAGTGCTTTTTTTTGAGGTTCATGTGCAGTTGACTTCTGTCACTTGGCAGAAATTTTTACAGCTTGCCTGTTTTTGCCCATTCCCAAGAGCTATTTCCATCCATGCTGCTTTTCTTACCCCTGTGGTGGTGTGACCTGGTGCGGGTCTTCGTGGGTCAGAGCTGTAACTCTGGTCAGTCAGTAATCAAGGCTTTCCTTAAGGTATGGTGGTGAAGGTCCAGAAAATAGCTGTCCTGCTTGTGAGATGTGTGTAATCCCAGTTTATCAGAAAACATCTTCTGTTAGAGCTAACATTTAAAATAGATAAATTAAACACATTAGTAGATATTCTAACTTCATTGGCAGACAACTATTATGAGGCCCCAGTTCCACATAAATTGATACTTGATCTGCACAACTGTGTTTCTGCTGAATTAGTTGGCACGTGCAATCTTTCTGGTTGCAGGGAGACAAACTGTAGCTGATCTGACTTAAAATTAATGTGGATGGACAATGGCTTCATTTGATCTGAGACTTGCTGTTTCAAAACCAACTTGTCAAATTCATTCAGAACACTGATCTAGCAAGGTGAGCTTGTATTGAATCATGAGCTTGTATTGAATCAACACTTTGTCCCAGGTGGCTGTTACAGTCCTGGTTGATATTGGAAGCTCTAAAATGAGATTTAGGATGTTGAAAAGCAGGCTCAGGTACTGGATGTAGATCCTCTCTGCCTTTCTTTCAAATAAAATACATATTTTGAGCAAATAACTATCCTGTATCTCTCGCATAAAAGAGAAGATAAATACAGAATTAGCTCTGGTTTGAATGCAGTCAGGAGGTGTCCAGGTCCAAGTGCACCTCTAAAAGACTTCCAGTGAAGCAGAAAATGCAGGTTGCAGGTAGTGTGACACCCAGAGCAGCATGCTATCTGAGGGTGCATCTGGAGTGGGAAGGATGCACTGTGACTTTCCAGCGCTCGGGCTCCGGAAGGAAAATGTTCTCAATTACACAGAACGATTACATGAGATGATTAAACCCGAAAGAGCTTCCTGAATTGCTTTATAATGGCAAAAAGGTGTTTGTTTTATGAAACACGTGAAGCTGCCTGGAAATTAAAGCAGGGTGTGTGTGTGTGTATTTTATTTATCTGTCATGAAGTCCTTCCTGTGGTTAATGCTTGTTGTAAATGTCTATTTTGGGTTCTTAGTGGAAAATCTGGAAATGTGTGTGCTCTAAAGAAAATGTTAAAAGGTATTTGAGCCTTATGTTGAAATACACGATGAGTGCTGTGAGACACCTGGCACCCACCATGTAACTGGGAAAGCCTTTGGAACAAAAGCTTTCTGTAAGAGTGTAAGCAACTACCTCAAAAATGTAGGTTTTTTCCTGTATGTAACCTAGATTTTTCTCTTGGTCAAAAATCTTGCCTGTTTTGTCACTAACTGACTTAGAAAAATAATATTTGGCAACTATAGGATTCTACGGCGCTGTTTAGATTTATTTATAATCTTACCTGCTATTTCTAGTGTTTTATTATTAAGTTTCCAACTCTTTTGTTAAGTTCTATTTTAAATTTCAAATTACGGGTCCATTACCAGCTTTGGCAAGACTGCTTTTCAGTTGACTCACAGGCAAGTTATATTGACTAATAATGTGTCCCAATAGACAGATACTTGGGGTTTTTTTGCCTGCACTCGATGGTAAATTTGATCTTTGGTTATATATTAAGCTTGTAGAACTGATACATGGTCTGAACTTGATTTAATTTTGTCCCCTTTTTTATATAAAGGAGCTTCTTGCTTCTTCTGGCCACATTGTATATAATAAACTAGAGAGAATAGGTGAAGTGTTAGTGTTAGGTGAGGGAGTAGGTGAAGTGTTACCAGAGCATACCTTGCTGTTAGCTGTTGAAGTTTCTGAAAGGCAGACCGTGGTTCAGGTAGGGGTGTGCTGATGAACTGTCACGTTGCTTGAGAAGGAGGGAGGAAACGTGGTGGTGTAGTGGAAGCATGGTCAGTACAGCTGACTCTGCTCCTGGGCTCATCTCACCTGTAGCCTTTGGCAAGCTATGTAATTTTTCTCTACTTTAGAAGGCTGCAGTGTTTGGCAGGGTTGCTGGGGGTTAACACTGTAGAAGTGCTTTGAGAGGGTAAAACAAAGAGACAATGTAATGACACCTTGGTGCTTCAAGTGTTTTCATGTTCTCATGCTGCTTGAACTTTGTGATGTTTTGTAAGTTTATATTACGTACAGTGCAAAGACTAAATTGCTGCTAGTTCTGGTGGTTTATATGCCTCCCTCCTTCTCAGCAAATACCAGATGAATTTAATTGCTCTAAAATGAGATTTCAGTCTATTAAATAGCGAAGAGTGCATCTTGATCCTTAAAAGAAAAAGAAGCCTTTTTTGTTCATATTCTGTATGTGAATCATAATACTGCTGATGTAACTGGTATTCTATGTGGATGCTGGAGGTAGTTGTGTTTCCATCTTTTCACTTGCAGGCAGTTGTTGATGCCGTTAGCTAATGTTGTATTGGTGCCTCTGCTGCAACAGCTGTTTGCTTGTAGCTGAACTTGTGCTGTTAGATATTTTCTAACAATATTCCTAATACAAAATGTTTCTTCTTTAACAGCTGGTGGAAAATACAGGGTTTTAGTGCTGCTGGGAGGTGATAGCTTACAGTATTTTCTTCTCCATACACCTTTGCTGTGAGTTACCATCAATAGCTAGGAGGAGTGCAGGATATCTGACTTTAGGGACAGAAGTGGGACTGGTATTTTTGCAAGTTTGTAATTCTTTTGAAGAATCATACATGGGTGAAAAAAACAGGTTTTGTGTACCACAGTCCTGGAAAGTACAAAGTCTGACCATATGTGAAGTGATTACTTGCATTTCAGGGAAGATGGATCATGATGTGTTGTACTGTTGTTTGCTACTGCTCATATGTTTCCATGCATCCTGTTCAGCTGCTGGCAGCATGACTTGCCTTTTCTGCAGTAAAGAGACAGGCTTGACATGTTTTCATTTTTCTGCTGTTTTGACTTAAAAATGGGCTACTGAAATTAAATGCTTGACAGGATTGTGTAGAGTACTATCTATCTTCTGTATCCTTGCCTGCTCAAACTTGCTCTGTTCTTTAGCTGTATATCACACAGGTCCATTATATGCTTCCATCTGTATGTATTAGGTTTCTGAAGGCACCTCATGGACTGCCCCATGAGAACCTCGAGCCTGACTGAGGTCTGTGGGGGGCACACGGGGCCAATGGGACGCTGTTGCAGGTGGCCCTTGTGCTTGGTGAGTGTTGTGGAGCTGGGCTGAGTTCCCAATGGCTGAGCTGCCCCCCCGCTGCCGTATCTTGTCTGGATGGCAGCACACTGGCTGGTGTCTAATGGGGCAAAATTTCCTTTGTGGAAATCCGTACTCTGCCAATGACAAGGGGGTTCCAGATGAACCAGTCTTAAACGTCAGTCCTCGAGGAGGCCATGGGGTATGTTCAAAGCCACCCTGATCACAAGTGAGACAGACAGTTAGATTTTCTCAGATGATTACAGCTTGTTTTCCTTTGTGCTAAATCACAATAGGCAGCAAACAGAAGCAGAACAATTTAGATTAAACTCTTCCAGTAACCACACAACGATGTAGGTAGTTCAGTAATGTATGGGGATAGAGATTCAGGGTTGGGATGGCTCAGGAGGTCTCATTGTCAGTGTTTGCAAAAACAGTTTTCATTTCACAGTATTTCTCTTAGTGTCACTTTCCCCCCCTCCACAATAGAAATGTGGAGCAGTTTGTTTTCCTCAGACTGAAATTTAATTACTGCACCTGACTTAGCATCGTTTCCATTGGGAACAATTGTGTGGCGGGTTTGAGTGGTGTTATAATAGAAGTGTTTTGTACTCTTCCATGTCTCCACATTCTTCAGAGAGGAGTGTCTGTAATACAGGAAGTAATGACGTTACGGCATGTAACTGGCATTTCTTAAATGGCCATAATACTGGGATGGAGTCACCCTTTTATCCGAACCAGCCGTATGTAATTCTACACAAAATAGCAATAGCATGTATGGAATTGTAGAGAGAGCAGAAGTGTTCTTCACTGCTCTTCCCATGTGCACATTGGCTCTTGATGTTTTCCTGGTGGATGTTGCCCATGAAACCAGAGTGATGAAGCAAAGATTTCTTCACAGGGCGTGTGTGTGACTTCTGTTATCATCGATCAGAAGAAAAATCTTAGAGTTAATTTACAGTATTGAATTTTGCTGTAACAGCAGGCGGATGCAATGGAAACCTGGAGCTTGGCAGATGACAGTCTTTCACCTGTTCAAATATCACCACAGGCTCCAGTGTAACAGCAGAACTTTCTAAGAAACATTCCACTGCATGCTGCCACTGCACAAAAGTGGTGAAAGAAGCTCCAGTGATGTACGGAGGAGTTGATGCTTTTCTGTGAACTTGAAATTTGAATTTTAGCTTTCTTCCCCTGTATCTAACTTAAAGATAGATTTTTTTTAAAGTTTTCTACCTTACTGTGCTGGTCAAGTAAATCTGAACTTTTTTTCCCCCTAATCAGAAACTCTTTTCCTCTTTTGGATAAATAAATCAGGTTTTGTCTTTGGAATGGGATCATTATGTTTTTGGGTTGGTCTTTCCCCCCCCCATTTCCCTTGTGCTTTCACTGTTAGCTGTTTGGACTTGATAAAGCTGTAGAAATGGATGAAAACAGTCGTGTCTAGCAGGTCTGTGTGAGTTCTTAGCCATTCTGTGACCTGAATGCTTGTTCTGTGTAGGTGGTTGCTAAGAGGATGTACCCGCTTACATTTTCTAGAAGAGCAGGTCTGTGACTTGAAGATAAACCAGTATTAGAACTGGATTTCAGTCTAACATTGAATTAAAGCCTGTTACCAATATCCTTTGCCAATTACTAGGTGGGTATGACTTTTATTGAGAGTGCACGATGACCGGTTTTATTATACTTGGTCATGTTGTCTGAACACTTAAATGTGACCTCTGTCTTGATGTAGTTTATGTGTGCGTTTCAAGAAGGTAACGTTTGCAACTACAGCTTTTTTTGTAGGCTGTAAACTGTGGATGAGAGACTATTTTAAATTTTCTTTCAAAATCAGGGATGTTTTACTTTTCAAACACTTAAAAGAAAAAGGGTGCTTGTTCTCTAGACATTTTACCTGGGGTTATTGTAGCTCACTGAGAGGAAAACAGTAAATTGCTCAAAAATACGGGCTGGAAAACTGCCAGTTGCCATCCAGAAGGATGATGGAGTGGAGGTCTGGTGTGAAAGTGAGCCTATGGACGCTAATAGTAACTTGCAGATCTCCCATCTGGAAACAGACTTAAATTGTTCACTTTTCACAGAGTTGTAGGGGTTGGAAGGGACCTCGAGATCGAGTCCAACCCCGGACAGATCTGTCTGTAGACAGATTTCTTTTTTTTCCCCCTTGTAAAATGTTTTGAGGGACACAAAATGAATCTGAATTATTAGGTACTGGCATTTGATAGATGAAATTGATATAAAAAAGTTTGGGGAAAAAACCTATGTTTTGTAATGCTAATTAGGTCTGACAGTATGATGATGGCAAGTAGGCAGTGCTCTTGTAGAAGCAGGAACTACATGTTTGCAGATATTCACAGTTTCTTTAAAGGATGTGTTCATATGGAAAAATTCTACACCAGGGCTTAAGCTAGGAAGTGAAAACAGATTCATGGATATGGAAATCACTATACAAATACTTGTATGAAATGCTTTTATATTAGGCTGGGCATTTGTGCAAGTCTGTTGGGTCCTGGCATACGAAGTGCTTGGAATGGAAACAGGCTTCTGAATGTATTGTGTAATGTCACAGTTAACTACCCGAGGCTAGTTTTGTTGAACTTTGATTCTGAGAAAAGTGAACAAGGAGTCTTAAGTGCCCCACAAGTAGTAAATGGCTAACAGAGCTCGCATGGTATCTTTATCAGAAAGCTTTTACTGCAGGTGACTGAGAGAATTACTTCCCAGGCACCGGAAGCTGGCACTCCTGTCTCTTAAATCCACAGATGTTCAGTTTAAAACAGGGAAGTAATCTGAAACAAAGCCTTTTTTAACAGGCTGAGTTATCCAGAGATTTTGTTCGTTACACTTCAGTGATGCATTACATAACAGATGATTAATATATGTATAGACTTGCAAGAAAAAATAACACTTCAAATGTCTTCTTTCCTAGAGCTCCGCTGTATCCCAGGGCAGTTTGCGTGTCGAAGTGGTACCATCCAGTGCATCCCTTCCACTTGGCAGTGTGATGGATGGCCCACTTGCGAGGACGAGAGTGATGAAGTTGACTGTCCAGGTAAGCAAAGCTGAGAAGACTGCTCATCCCTGTGCCAGCTTGTTTTGCAGCAGTACTCTGACTCTTTAGGATCACTTGTTTGTTTGAAATTGGAGATTGTTTGGTAGGACTGTACCCATTTTAACAAACTTTGATTTGGCTTCTCTTAATTTTGTGCAACTAACACTACAGGCAGTTTTTTGCTCTCTGAATTATCCTTCCATTCTTACTGTATGAATGTCAGGATCCTCCACATGAGGTGAGTTAGTAGTCTAAAAAGAGACTTTCATGACAAGGAAAAAAAATGTTGCAATTAAACCCATAGTCCTGTGGCTGAATTTGGAATTGCTCTTTCAGTTGTATATTGCTCCAGCTGTGCTGAGTGACACTTTTGGACTTGGATAGAGAGTTTGTTTTATTGCTTCCTGTTCTGATTATGTTTCTTGTGCTTAGGTGGAGAACTTTATTCTGCCAAACAAGCAGGTGTATTTACTCTTCATAAACTCTTGCAATCATATGCTTTCACCAGTAGTGTTTCTCTGATAAAGGTACTGGATATGAGCTGTCTGTAAGAAAAAAGCAAACAAAATTTTTGAACTGTGAATATATAATCACAGGTTTTAATATCTTCATTTGTTTTTGACAGACAATCCATTGCAGTTCTTTTTCTCTGTCTTAAATTTACAGGTTCCCTTCACTGTTATTTTTTTGTTGTTGTTGCTAAGATTAATGAAGCAGCAGTTGAGCCTGCATTCAACTTTGGTGTAATTAAAAACTTTTATCTCTACATTGTGAACTAAATTACATTCCAAAACTGCTATAAGAAGTTCTTTGCTACTAAACTACTTAATTTGCTTGAGAAGAGAATAAAATGAACTTTACAGCTTTGTCTCACAGCCTTGTCTGTCATTATTCT
The DNA here is from genome assembly GCA_013400835.1 of Zapornia atra. Classification (NCBI taxonomy): domain Eukaryota; kingdom Metazoa; phylum Chordata; class Aves; order Gruiformes; family Rallidae; genus Zapornia; species Zapornia atra. The sequence goes on along the minus strand of VZTU01020291.1, from coordinate 27,988 downwards.
TTTTTTCCAGCTATTTTAGAGGGGTGCTGCCAAACATCAGTGTATTCCAGCAACAAGCTCTTCTGAATATTAATATTTTGTAATTGAATTAGAGAAGTAAATGTTACACTCAAACTTTGAAACTGTGCTGTAATTGGGTATCTCTCCAGTGTGTGCTATGCACAAATAATTAAAAGACCATGTTTGGTGCTCTTTTTAGAAAGCTTTTGGTTACTTTGCAGCACAGTGGAAAAAAATGGTGGTAGTTTCTTCTAACACTGAAAATTAAGCTGTGACATTGATACTCTGTTTAAGGATATTCTTCACAATGTGGCTGTCCTAAAGAAAGATGCTCTTACAGTTGTGCAGTTATTCTTCCTTCTCTGTAGCTAACTTTGGCCAAATGTGAAAAATTAGGGACCTCATAAAGTTCTAGAGGTTAATGGAATTCAGTAGCTAGGGGGAAGCGTAGTCAAGTTAATGTTTGGATTTACTCAAAAAGCACTGAAGGCTTCACTTATGGGAATATTGGAACATCTGTGTTAGTAGAAAACTATTTTTATCTTCTCTTGCTGCTTAGTGTATTAGTTGGTAATTTAAGTCATTTGGAGGATGCAATGTGGTCATTTTGGCTTGAGGACTGGAGTTACAAAGAAGAATTGGTTCATGGCTGGGAAGAGGTTTTTATGAAAGTAACATTTCTCAGTAGATAGGCTCTGCTTTTGTGTTTGGGGTGTAGATCTCACTGGACTCTCTGGCCTGCCACGATGAGAAGAATTTTAAGTAAGGCAAGGAGATGCATAGGAGAGACTTGATTTGTTGCCATATCTATACATAGGCAGGGGACAATAATAACATGCATAATGAATACTAGAGGGGAAAATGATGGACAGCATAGAGAAGGAAAGTATCCCACTCAATGAGAAGTGTAATGGGATAAGTAATTGGTGAAAAGGCTGCACTCAGTAAAATAGCCAGAAAGCTGGGTGTGGCATTATGAAAAATCTGAGATATTTGCACAGTAATGCAAGGAGTACAGCCAGAAAAGCAGAGGAGAACAAGAACTACTGGTGTAGGATGTAAAAACTCTATTCATACCTGTAACAAATTGGTGAGGTAGCGTTGTGACCTGAAATGGGTGTTGAAAGGCATGTGTTATTCAGGACCGTCAAGAGTAAGGACTGTTTTGGGTGCTGGTGTTCATGTGTGCTGGAGTATAAAAAGGAGTAGCATGAGTGAAGGTAAATCTGAGGCCAGAATATGTTTGGAATATGTGGTTTTCTTTCTTTGGGGAGAGCAACCAATACATAGGTGACCAGTCAGTAGTCCTGGGGCATTGACTGAGGAGCTAACAAAACTAATAATAGTAGCACACGGTCATACTGGGGAGTGATAACTTTCTTCTTTGGCCACTGAATTAACAAGAAATGATGCAGCATTCTATTTAGAAAATACCTTTGGATTTTGATGAGCAATTGTGAGATGATTCAGGTAAATATGAAATACTTTTAAGGTTCTTAGTTTTAATAAAGGCAGACTGGACACCAAGCAAACTAGTTAGTGAAGCCACATGGTCTTGTGAAACTTGGAGAATTCAAATACCTGTAAATTAAAAGGTATGAAATCTCTCTGAAGCATGAAAGGAAAGCTTGCAAGAAAGAGCTCTGAATCTGGTTGGGAAGCTTGTTAATTTTCAGCCTTTGAGCTAATAATGGCACACTCTGACATGAGCAACTCGGAAAACGTCAGTGGCAGTGGATTAGGGTTTTGTGGTGGCAATGAAGATGTGTTTCAATGACTACTTAACTGTGTTGGTATTTTCACAGGTTTAATAGGAAGCCACTGTAAGTTAATTAAACATCGGTTTAGTTCACCTTTTTTAGGCCTGACTTCATTCATGTTAATAAAGAAAGGCCCTACTAAAATGAGAGGATTGCTAATTAATCAATTATTTTGGTAATCACGTGTTGTCTGAAGTACAAGAAACACCCAAACCCAAAGGCTTTTTTGTTAGAATAATTCTTATGCCATTGTTTTCAGAACACAGGTAAGACATTCATTTGTTGACAGTCTGAGTAAGTGGATGGAATGCCTGCTTTTGGTAGATCATGTATCTCTCTGAAGACAGTTAGAGCTGGATTTATTCTTATTGTCTCTTTTCAGAATCACCTTTTCTTTAAAACATGGAATTCCTTTCAATCCCAAACTCTGAATGCATAAAGTGCTGTTCCCCTTGCCCTTCCCACTAGGCACGCCAATGTTAGTGGAATCTGCAGCAGAGATTGCCCTCAATTCATCTCTTTGGTAGACTGAAACTATTGGCTGCTTTCTCTTGTGAGCATACTAAAAATTGCTGGCAGGGTTGTGTAGCATGTGCCTGCAACTCTCTTCTACTTAAGCAGCGGAGACTTGTGAAATTTGTGTACTGTTCCATATTGACAGTAATTGATCCTAAAAATAGTTGATCCCCAAGTGGGGTATTCTGTGAGGTGGTAGAAGCAGGCATTAATATCTTAAACAGCAACTTTTTACAAATGTGAATTTATTATTTCTGCTAATTTCCTCTTAAGCTTCTATACAAATAACCAAAGTGTTAACATAACTTTTACACCTTTATAAAATGTTCTGTATTTAAATGACTAAGAAGCAGTTTGCCTTTTGCTGCTCCTGGAATTTCCATCTTTCCCTCTATCAGAATATCAGATCAGCTTCCGCAAATACCCTGTCTTTTTTGCAGGTCAAAACTAATTTTCAGCAGGGTTCAGTATAGCTCTGGCTGTGTTTTACTCTTTTGCACAGGCTTGATGTTTGATTTTGTTACATATGAACAGAGAATGGATGTCTTAAATTCCAGTGCCTTTCATATATCTGATTTAAATCAGTTTCTCAGCTTGCAATTATATGGGTAATTGTTGTATTTCCTTCCTTCATTTATTTGAAAATTATTCCTAGGAATAAGTGATCAGATCGTGCTGTCAGTTGTCCTTAGACTTCTCCCAACATCTGAATTTGAAAACCTTAATCTTGTCCCTTGCCTAATGCCACATCCTTTCTTTAGAGGAGGTATTTCTCAGTTCTGTTCTCAAGCAATCTCAAGCAATGCCATCTTGCATTAAGGACTTCCCTAGATGCTGTGTCTGGAAGAAATGTGTGGCCATGGAGGTCTCTTGCCCCAACATCTACACCCTATATAGTCTGCAGAGTTTCTCTTGTGGAGCCAGCTGAAGGTATGGCCAGGAACTGACAAAGCAGCAGCTGCAGCACAATGTTTTGCAGTGATCATGAACAGCTTTGTGTTTTGTTTCACCTAGGATATTGTGCTGAAGTGACTGTTGGCGTTTGTGCACTCTTCAGCGCGTCTCCGTTTTCAAAGTTAGATGATAATAATGATAAAATCCTGTAATAATTTCTGCCCCTTCTCTACGCTCTTGCTGAACTCCTGTGTGATGCATCCTTTTTACCCTACTTTGTCATGTTTAAATTACAAGCTCTTTACTGTCAGTCTGTTACTTTGAATAGTGCTCAGCACAGCAGGATGCTGTTCTTGCTTGGCATCTATTTCCTAGCATAATGCAAAGCTTGGAGCTGCTTGATCTGAGAAGAATCACTACTCTCTGTGGACTTCTGAACTGTTTTTCCAAATCTTAAGGCGTGAAACTGGTTTTAATCCTGAAGTTCTCTCATCATTCAAATTACCAGATGGAATTAAAATGCTTTCCAAGCATTTAGTAGGCAATATGCTGGACTTTTCTGTCGCTAAGCTGAAGCTTAGCGGACAAAGCTTTTGATGTAAATCACGAGAACGTGTTTGAACAGGAACACCTCAAATCTTGGAACGAATAAGATATGACAAGGTCTGGTTGCTTCACAAACAGTTTCACTTTGACGTAATTTGACACAGTACATCTACCCTTGGTGAAAGGTTTGGCTGGAGTGACTTGTCATCTGTGACACAGTAACTCTGGAAACAAGTTCAACTGCCCAAAATCCAATATTCCGCGCTTGGCGTCCTAACCCTACAAGGACCCCTCTTGCTCTATTACAGTCCTTATTTGGTGCAGAGCAGACCTTGGTGGTGTGGCAGATTGCAGTTTCTCTTCTAGCTCCTCTGAACACAGTTTTCTAGTTGGTGTCATGTTTGTTTCCCCATGCAGTGCTGCTCGGCACGCGTATGTTCTATCCTATTCCTGTCTCAGCTGGTGCCAGCTCTCACTTTTGTGTGGTGTCAGCTCCTCCGTTCACGTTCCATTTGTGCTACTTGGGTTTTTGCTTCCTTTTACGCGGTCTGAATGATGGATGCACTGAAGGGCACGAAAGAGGAGCTTTCTGCTTTGCTTGTGTCCTTGGCTTCCCCTAATGAGACACCACGTGCAAAGAAAGTGTTGCTGAGATCTTGTGCATAAATGCTGCAGAGCAATCTCCATGGATGTACACGGAAGAGTGTAGACAACATGACTGAATTCCTCCCACTCTCTATGAATAATGGGCAAGATCATATTTCTTTCAGACTTGACTGCTTTTGTCCCATCCATTTTTTCCATGTCCCCAACAGGAACAGCAAAACACAGCACAAGGCTTTCTCTGTGAGTTAGCAGGGCTGTGTCTTGCAGACTGCAGCAGCAGAACTTGTTCAACTAAAAGGTAGTCAGAAATGTAAGCAAAATGGCTTTCTGTTCCAATATCTTAATTTTTGTCAGTTACTAGTCAAACAGTTTGGATCTGATAAAAGTTTACCAATATAAAATGTTGTAGGAGCCATCCAGCATGGCAAACCTCTGTTCTAAATTGGTAGCTTGAAGTTTTAAAAAGCTGAAAATAGTCATAGAACCAGCAGTGGTGGGCAATTTTTGTGATGCATTGCACTAGACTTAGACTGTAATTGTGCTAGAATGAATTAGGCAGCAGCTATAAATTAGAAGGAGCTGCGTGAGTACTACTCATGGCTTGATCCATTTGGAAACAGATTGGAGGATGCTTGTGGCTACCATGCTGTAGTATTTGAGGGGGGGGGAAAGAATTGTGCCCCATGAAGTTTTCCTTGAACCATTTTTCTCTTTTCCCCATTTCTGCTGTAATTGTACAAAGTCAAAGGAAACGGAACTCTCTCTCTTGGCTAGTAAAAATACTACTGTTGCTGTTGTTGCTTGTGGTTGTAGTATGCAGAAGAATGAAGGCTTTGGAAAATAGCCCATCTGTAATAGCTTTCATAATATTAAGTATGCACATAAGCAACAAAAATCATGGTTTTTCCTTTCTGAAATGCTCAAATGTTGGTTAGGTTGTGATCTTCTGGCTTAGGTTGTCACCTTAAAGCTTATTCTGTGGCACAATTAATTTATTTTTAAAGATAAAAATATGTTTATAAAGGAAGCAGGAACAGCAAAATACATAGGAAATTCTTCTGTCAAGTACGGCAAAAGTACAATAGAAAACCAGTCTGGTTGTACCTTTGCCACCAGAATCATGGCAGTCAAGTGACTTGGAAACTTGTTAGCATCTCTTTCTTTATTGCCCTAGGAAAACTTGCCATCATTGCTTTTCTCAGAGAATGGAAATTCAGGTCAAATAGAAGCAATGTAATATTTGAAGAGCACCAGTTTATTAAGCAGCTGACAGCGTTGGGCTTGAAGGAGCAGTGACTTGTGGTGGCTGCTTACTGCCTCTTCAGTCCTGCCTGGTTTCAGCCCTGAGTCTGGTGAGTTGAGCAGATGCTGAGGAAGGAGTGAGTGTCCTGTGTCCTGGGGCAGAACCACTTAGACTCACTTTCTGTGGGAACTGGGCAGCTATTTTTTTCAAAGCAGCTGCCATAAATTCTGTCCATTTAAGATGCTAACCCAAGTAACCCTTTCTTAACCTTGCATGCTAAAACCTGTGAACTTCTGGTTTATTCCCAGCAGAGGTAAATTGTTAAGCCCTCGTGGGCGTTCTGTTTAGCCGCGGAGGGTCAGCCATATGGTGTTGCATCTGCTCTCCCTTCTGAAAGGGAACTAATTTTCCATGCGTTTGGTTCTAACTGGTGCTTTGGGTTTAGTTTTTTACCATGGCATTAAATGGTATCTAGAGCTACCATGCTGAGCTCAATTCATCTTTGATAAAGCAGTTGACATTGCTAAGCATTATTTTTAAAGCCTTACTCTAATTAAAGATTTGCTTTTTTAGTGCCTCAGTATCACTCTGAAAATTGGAGCGTAAATACTGCTACTGAACTATTAGGATTAAGAACAGTCAAATTCTAAAACTAAAAATAGATTGACCTTTAAAGTAATAAAAAATAATCACTGATCTTCACTGTCAAATTATGTTACCATTTTGTGTCCTTTGAAATGTACACTAGCTGAATTTCTTGGCAGTAACTTCTGGCCTGTGATAAAGAGTGAATTCCATTGTTGAACAGTGGAATTGCAACTTTATTCATGTTCAGCCACATGGGTGTGTTATGCACAGCCGTTTCTGTATGGATGATCTCTCTAGACATGTAATTCCTGGGATACGTGATAATTAAATATCCCTTGCTTATCCCATTAAGCCAGGGCAAACTCGGTCTGCTAGAGGCAGATGAAAGCAAAGCATTTCTGCTGTTCCAGGGCTCCAGCTAGTGATATTATTCTTTTGCTCGTTGGTGCTAAGATTTTGTTCCAAGGAGTTGAACATTGTTTTATGGTGGGCCTTCTGGAAGTCTTATCCCCAGGTCATGCACCAGCTCTGGGTTTAAATTATCGTGACACTGCTGTGGACCTCTTGCTTTTTAAAGGTAGTCTGAAAAGAGAAAGGTTTTTTGACATAGTATTGAGTATTTTTGAAGCAGTTAAACCTGTTGAAGATAACTTTGTAGCTCCTCTTGATTTGGGACTATAGTTTATTTGGTTTAGCTGGGCCAAATAAAACTAATCAGCTTTAAAGAAAAATAAGCTCATTTTTTTAATATAGAAATTAATGTCTACATAGCTGTTTGTGCTGGTTAAAGTCTGTTACCTTTAGTAACATCTAGTAGTATTAAATAACCTGCCAGTAGCTGTTTCTAATGCTTACGTTCTTGGGTTTGTAATTTTTCTCTTTTTAAAGTTGTAATACCTTGTTTCCAGATTAATCTTTCTTGGTGCTCATTTCTGTCTTTCTCAAACATTTCTCCCCACCACTGTGCCACTCTTCCTACTTACAGTCTTGCTGGTTTTCCTGGCAGTGGCCCATCCTGCAGTATCTCCACCTGAACTGTGTGCTCCTTATTTACTCCTGGTAGGCATGTGGAGCCCCCCAACCCCTTTTCTGGAATAAATTTTGCTCTGTGTTGTTTCTAAATTACTGAATCCAGTTGTCATGTACACATGCTAGGAGTCCTGACACTGAGGTGAGGGTGTGTATATCTTTTATTTCAGAAATAATGAACCTACATATCCTTTAGAAGCTTGAGAGTGACTGAAAAAAACTCTTGTTCTTCTGGCTTGTTCTCTCCTGGCTTTTGTTTTGTCCTAAATTTCAGAGAATGTATTGGGGAAATGTATTGGAGAAGTTGTCTTACATCCTTGGACACACAACTAAGAAACAAAGCAGCTGTGGAGTGGGTAGTTCGGTAAACAGGAACAGACAAAATGCACTGGGGATGATGCATTTGCTGCAGCAGATACAGTGAGCATCAGGTCCCGTGTACAACTGCAGGCTGGGGAGAATCTGCCTAAATACATAGTTTGCTCTGCCAGGCTCACACAACAGCTTGCTGGTTCTTCTCAACTGTAGGTATTTTGGTTACCTCCCTGGTGAAATGGCCAAGCTGGTATTGCAGGGACCTGCCATCTTTGCTGACCTGTGTTATTTATCATATACATCTTGAATGAAAAACCAGAGAAAGTTTAGTGACATGAAACCTGCCTTTGCTTGAGTCTTGCACCAGTACTGACTATTCCTTCTGGTCCCCAGGCTTGACAGGGGACCAGCGAACTTACCATGGGAAAGAGAATGTGGACTCCAGGCACAGCCGAGGGAGAGGAGGAGAGACAACCCGCTTTCACACTGTCAACGTGGCACAGCCTGTCCGATTTAGCAGTAAGTTGCAGACTGGGAAATTTAGCAATTTAGGCTAGTTTTTCTTTTAAGGATAAATTAATAGTTCTTTCTCTTGCATAGGTTGTTGACCAGATTTTATTCACATGCAGTGATATTTAAGGGTTTTTTTGTACATTGACATGTATTTATATATAGTTTATATAGCGGGTCAAGAGATGTGAAAGAATCCTGCTTCTTTGGTAATCCTGTTTTTGTGAAACCAGGGTTGCAATCTTCTGTTGTAACTCACTGCAGTTACAGAAAGCTAGGCCCATGGATATTCAGTGATGGTTTCAGCCTGCAGCAGAGGTGATCTAGCTCGTGTCTCATGATGTGAGCTTGTGTGGAGGATTTTTCCCCTGGAAAGCGTGGGGAAAACCAAAATTGATTGCTCTCGATTGAAGTAATTTTGAAGATGATCTTAAAGATTTTCAACTATTATTAATTAATTAAGTGCATCTCCAATGTGAGAGGTTTTTTTAATCCTCTTTAAGAGGAAAAATACTCTTTAGGGAGTGGGGAACTTAAGGAAGTTCTTCACTTGCTACTCTGAAGAAAAAGTTTAGAAAGAAAGTAGTACTTGAATGGGTTTCACATGTTACTCCCATCAACCAGCCAGAAATCTTAAAAAGTATCACTTTAGAGTCATCCTACCCTCTCACCTGCAGCCCTGCTAGTGCTACTATTGGCATCCAGCACCAAGCCCTGTCTAAAGTGTTGTAAGTGTCCTGCAAGTGTCATTCCTGCTGATCATAGCTTGTGGTAACTGCTGCCTCTGAATCTCTTCAGGCCTGAAACGTTTAAGACTCACCTTGTCTCCCTCTTATCTTGGTTCCCTCTTTGCACCAGGGATCATCGAGTGATTTAGGAATGGGAGACAGCTCTGCTTAGTCTTGCAGGGAGGGATGGGACAGCATAGGAAGAGGACATGGGAGAAGTCAGTATGGCATTAATTTGGAACAATTGGACTATGCTGATCTGCAAAAGACAAGTAATTAACAAAGTTAAAAATTCACCTCTTCATTTATATATATATATTATTTTTAAAATGTTTATTAAAATAAGTATTTTGTCATGGATTCTGGTAGCTAAATTATGTTAGTAAAATTTATAGAGGGCAATAAAGCTATTTAGAAATTGATAACAGCAATATTTAAAATGCTCTGCAGTCTGACTGATACTGTGTTCTGTCCCATCTTAGGGATGTGAACAGTAGATCTTAAAAGATAACCATATAAAATGGAAAATTTCATCCACCTGTCTCTGATTTTCTCTATTAGTTACCCATCATCCCCAGGAATGCCAGCCAGAAGCCCAGGGTCCTGCTTCACTCAGAAATGCCTCAAGGCTTTTTGTTGCATATTCCCTTAGTTGAGTTAACTGAGAGAAATCCAAGGCAGCAGTTCACACCAGCACCTTCTTTCTTCCTAAAGGTCCACCTTGCAGTGGTGTTCTTGCAAAGCAAACAACAGTTGCCCCAGAACTCCTGTTGTCTTTTGTGTGTGACCATGGGAGCAAGATTATGTGAATACTACTGAGGCTGTTTGTCAAAGGAGGTTGAAAACTACACAGCAAGTTGGATGTATTGCTAACTACCTTCAGAAAGACAGAATCATTAAACTGGCCATCCCTGGTTTTTTTCTTCCTGTTTCTTGCTGTTTGTTTTGACTTGGATTGATTGATCTGATTGGATTTATAAAGATGTGCAGGGAAATACCTTCCCCTGTGGATTGTCAGCCTTAAAGACTTTAGAGACTGTCATGGTGCAGTGAAATGTTCCTAGGAGTTGCATCTTTGAAAATATGTTTTAATGAATTTTCCTTTATCAAAAGTCAGTCTTCTGTGATCTGTAACAGATGCATCTCCTCCCGGTGAGGTGAAGTGCACACAGTATGTTGTGTGTACACATCCAAGTGATTATATATCACATTGTTGTAAGCTGATTAGGATGCATTATCTTGAAGATCCTAATTTGGGGGGAATGGTTTCCCTTCTATTCTTCATGTTTCCTAGGAAAGTGCCCAACAGGATGGCACCACTATGAGGGCACAGCCAGCTGTTACAGAGTGTATCTAAATGGGGAGAACTACTGGGACGCTGTGCAGACATGCCAGCGGGTGAACGGATCCCTCGCCACCTTCACTGCAGACCAGGAGCTAAGGTTTATCCTGGCACAGGAGTGGGACTTGGAAGAAAAAACATTTGTAAGGAAGGACCAGCGTAGGTGAGTGAAGAAAAAAAAAAAAAAGAGCAGACATCTCTTGATATGTGAGGATGATTTCTGTTGGGTAAAAATGCTGGTAGTTGAGTTTTAGAAAATCTAAGGGTAACATTGACTGGGTTAATAACCCAGACTGAGGATGCTGCCTTACTTTGGCAGTGGCCATCTATTTTATGTTTGGACTAACGTTAACAGATAGGCTGCAATGCAAGTCTCTCTTATCTTCAGGCTGTCTCAGCAATGTACTAGCGTTCTTGAACTGCAAGAGGGCAGGTGGAATTTACAGTGACTTACTGCTGCGCTACCTTGTGTAGAAATAATTCCTTACATTTTTAAACAGAAGTTTTGTTTCCAAACAAAGCTGTAACAAAGACTGCAAGTTTGAGATAAGAATGAAGTGAAGTTGGAGAACTATGTTCTGGTGGCTTTAGATACTTCTGTTAGTTCACAACAAATGTAACTCTTTTTTTTTTTTTTACATTTTTTTTTTTTGCCTGTGGGTTTTTTGTCAGTCTCATGGGCTGCCATGACACATCACCAAGAGTGGTTCAACACTGGTGTGTGTCTGTCTCTGGAGAGTTAGGAGGTTTCATTTGTAACAGTCTGACATAAATTGTATATGTTCATAAAATATTTGACTTCTGGATGCTTTTGTGTGGTTTTTGAGCTTGAGATTCTGATGTGCTGCTGTAACAACAGAATAAGGTGTTTATAGTGAGGAGAAATAAAAGATGTTATTTGTACACATGGAAAACTGTTAAGTATTTCCCTCTATTCCTCAGGTGTAGTGTGTCTACATCGCCAACATATGGGCTGAAATGTAAAGGAAAAAAAATGTTTTGAAAGTTAGCTTTTAAGGATAAAGACATTGGAAAGTTCTGTGTGATTTATTTTGATTAATTAGTGTACTTTTGGGACTGTATTTTTAAAATCTAACATTTTTTGTAGGTTCTGGGTTGGATATCAGTATGTGATCACCAATCGAAACCACTCCTTAGAAGGTCACTGGGAAGTAGCTTATAAAGGTAGGGCTCTCAATTATTACTTAGTTAAATGGCCCATGGAAGCTGTCTTAAAGCATGAGTAGAATTTGCAAGAATAACATAACTTTGTTCAGCGATAGTGTTGAAGCAGTGTGGGGGAGCTGCTGTGCTCCACAGTCTCAAGAGAAGTTTAATACTTGATACACATCTTATTTTCAGCTGTAAAAAGTTTCATGGTTTTTTACATTGATGTCTCGTGGAAAGAACACATTCTTCAGTTCCCTTGGTTAAGCTGAGGAAACTCATGATGAATGTCTAGATGAACTGCTGATCCCCGATTCTAGTATTTGTAAAAACCAGTGTAGGATTTTGGTGGGTTTTAGCGTTTTAAAAATCAGTAGACTTTTGTATACTTAAATATATATAATTTTGCAAAATTACTTTTTTTTTTTTTTTAGATTAACCAAGACAATATTTGCCTAAGGCCAGAAATAAATCGTAGTTTGTATGAAAAACTGAACATTAATCTGATAGGCATCACTAGCAGAACTCTTAAAATTGCAAAACAAGTAGCTCTCTGCTGAAAATGCCAAGTTATGTTTCTACACCTTTTATTTTTAACTAAGTCTGTTGAGGGATTAATCTTGAAGTCATTATATGAACTCTTATGCATAGAGTTGAAAGTCTAAATACTGTACTGGTTTAGGTAATGGAAAATTTAAAGCAGCAGGGTGTTGTGTTTTGTTTTTTAAACGCATGAGCACTGTAAATTCCCGTGTAGCATTTGAAAACTAATTTGAACAGCTTTCTTCTCATATACAATTTTCAATAGTGGAAAATCTGGAAGGAAAACTGCCTGTTAGGTACAGGTACAGAATTGTAAACAGAATTTTGCCAAACAGTTGGGTCTTGAAAAATAATTCCCTTGACACAGTAGTAGGACCCTGCATGGCTTTCTAATGACAGTACTTGTTTGGTGCTGCCTTGCACAAAAATACTGATTTCTTTTGTTATTGAAGTGAACGGTGTTGACTGAATAGTCAGAGCAAACTGCCTTCTTGTGGAGGCAGGAATGTTCTCCTTAAAGCACCTGAAGATCTCTTTAGGCAGCAGGGAATAGGGAGGGAGGAATGTCCATATTTTTTCTCATGATAGGGATTTCTGGTCTGGACAAAACAGTTCATATAGGCAGACTTCTCCTGTGAGCTCCAAGGAATAAAATAAAACATTCTCCTTAAAAGGACTTTTTTTGCTCCTCGGAAGGCTGACTGCACTGCCATCTGCTGACAGTGTTTACAACCAGCAAGGTACAAGTTACAGAAAAGTCCTTAGACCTTTTTTTTTAATCGTAAGTTTTACTTAATTTGATACATTATGTATTTTTAAGCCTTCTTAATACCATATATTGTTTGCAAGCTTGCTATTTAATAAAGGGATATATGCAATAAAAGTACATTTTAGCATTTGAGGGATCTGGACTGGCTGGATCAGTGGGCTGAGATGAATGGAATGAGGTTCAATAAGGCCATGTGCACAGTCCTGCAGATGGGGCATAAAAGCCCTGTGCAGTGCTACAGCCTTGGAGGAGAGAGGCTGGAAAGCTGCCTGACAGGGAAGGACCTGGGGTGGTTGGTTGACTGCCGACTGACTATGAGCCAGCCATATGGCCACGAAGGCTAATGGCATGTATCAGAAATAGAGTGACCAGTAGGTCTAGGGAAGTGGCTGTGCCCCATTACTCACCATTGGTGAGGCCACACTTTGAGTACTGTGTTCAGTTTTGGGTCCCTCAGTATAAGAAAGACATTTAGGTCCTCGAGCATGTCCAGAGAAGGGCAGTGAGGCTGGGGAAGGGGCTGGAGAGAAAATCTTGTGAGGAGCGGCTGAGGGAGTTGGGGGTGTTCAGCCTGGAGAAGACTGGAGCTCAGTGTTTGAAGGACCATCATGTGAGAAGACTGTGCAATGCGCTAACTGCAAGAGTTGTTAAAATCACTGTTTAAGCACACAGATTTGGTAAGTAGGCTTCTGAAAACATAGAAAATAGGCAAATTTGACAGTTGGGTATCCCATTCCTTTCTGCAGTTTTATGTACCAGCAGATTTAACAGTGAAGTGAGTCACTGGTCAGAAACATTTTAGATGTTATAAAATGCCCATAACACCTCTTGCACTGTTTGGAACCCAGCACATCGCAGTCTCTTAACAATTAAGTGAGTTGGGAGGATCAGATAGTCCATGCCACCATGGCAGCAGCAGAAGCAGCATTGCAGCCTTGTTCTCTGAGTAGCACTGCTCCGCTCTCTGAAGGAGCGGCAGGAGATGTGGGAGAGCAGCTCTGCAGTGAGCTGCACATCCCTGGAAGCATTAGCAGGTGCTTGGAATGCCAGGTCCAACGTGGGCATGGGTTCTTGCTCCACTGGTAGCACGTGTGGCCAAACTCAGCACTGTTTGAAGGGGTGCCTGACTATTGGCAGGCAAAACCCCACAGGACTTGGGAAAGCAGCACTTGTAGAGATACCAGAACATCACTCCTCCTGGTGCAGAATGACAAAATTACCCAGTACTTTGAAAACAGCAGCCTCTTCTCTCTGAGTCACCCCTTCCCTCCCTGCTGTTTGCCTTCCCCCAGAGAAATGTTGCTAATGGAAGCTAAAGCAAGAGGACAATAGCCTTATAGCAAAGTTGCTGTGCGTGAAATGAGTGACATTGCAGAGCCTTTCTAAAGCTTTGCGTTGCCTGCAGGCTGCTTATACCAATGCATCTTGTTCTAGGCTCTTCAGAAGTATTTTTACCCCCTGACCCTATCTTTGGTACGGCTATGTCTGAAAGTGAAAACGTTCTTTGTGCTCAGCTTCAGTGTTTCCATTTTCCTACCCTTCGGCACCATGGTTTACACAGCTGGTATGCTGAAAACTGCTATGAAAAATCATCATTCCTCTGCAAAAGGAGTAAGTTTGGTTTAGTTTAGTGTTAACAGTGTTGTGTGTTTAAAAATGCCTATCATTAACACGGGGAAATTGGTTAGTTATAACTTCTACCTTTTCTTCAGTGAATTAGGGGAAGAAGGGGAGGGGGAAGTGGGAAGTGGAATTTCTGTTTGGTTTAAATAAGAACATCATAATACGGGGTTACCAGAGAAATTACTTCACTGAGAAATAATTGTTAACCAGCTATATCAGCCCCCAAATATGCTGTCCTTAAAGATATATATAAAAAATGAAAGCGCTTTATTAGTAAATATCACTCTTAAATTAATAATTTAAAGGAAATGAGGAAACACTTCTGGTTTGCATATAGCAAGTTCTATTAAATTATTTCCAGACAATTACTAGAACTGGGTGAAAAAACAAGCAAGTGGAGCTACTGGCTTTAAAAACTGGCTTTCATTCTGCATCCTCTGTTTCTTTACTCTAAGAGGCTTTATACAGATAGAGGTATTGGCAGTATTTTCAGGTAATCTTTAAGGTACCTGATGTAGACGGTGCTTCTTCGCAAGAATGAGAGAAGATGTTGAACTTTTACTGAAGTTCTGGAAGTTTTCCTGGTTTACTTTTTCCTTAAAGCAGGTAAAAGATTTACAGAATGGCAATGGAGGAGAAATCAGCCCTTCTTTGCCTGCTTTGGCACCTGGAATCTTGAAAATTAGGAAGACGGGATATTGCCTTGTCTACCTTGAGATCCAGCTTTTCCTGTGTACTGGGAAAGCCAAAGAGGGAGCTCTAGCTGGTGTAGCAGTGAACCTTAAACTTCTCAGACCACTTGTTTTGCTGTGTTTGGGAGAGGATGCCTGAAAGTGTGTCAATTCTGTTAAATACTTAAACTGGCTTTGTCAACTTTGAGCAGTAAATCGTCCCTGTGTGCTGCCAGACTATCCATTATCTTCCTGCTCCTTGAAGATCCCTTTTCAAAGTTGCTTTAATGTGAAGGCATGGCTTTTAACTGGCGGTCTGCTTATGTTTACAAATCACTTAATGTAACAGAATAAATTGGACTACTGTCTGGCAGTCCCACAGACACTTGGGTATTGATATGTGTTTCTGTTCTAGGCCAGACTTGTGTTGATATCAAAGACAACATTGTCGATGAAGGCTACTATTTCACTCCAAAAGGGAACGATCCCTGTTTGAGCTGCACATGTCACAACGGTGAGCCTGAAATGTGCGTGGCTGCTCTGTGTGAACGGCCCCAAGGGTGTCAGCAGTATCGCAAAGACCCAAAGGAGTGCTGCAAATTTACGTGTTTAGACCCAGGTAAGAGTTTC
This sequence comes from Zapornia atra, assembly GCA_013400835.1. Classification (NCBI taxonomy): domain Eukaryota; kingdom Metazoa; phylum Chordata; class Aves; order Gruiformes; family Rallidae; genus Zapornia; species Zapornia atra. The sequence goes on along the minus strand of VZTU01020291.1, from coordinate 12,508 downwards.
ACCGCTACAGTTTTGTCAAGAAAAATTAGGTCAGTGCTCAACTTGATTATCCTTGTGTGTAACTTGATTTGAAACTATGCGTCCTTTCAGTGCCTTGACATTGCTGGGTACAACTTCCCCCTGATGGGGAAAGATCTCAAATCACAGGAAATTAAACACTTCAGACTGTGGCTACAAATAATTAGTCATCCTTGATGCTACTTCTAGGAGAAGCACTTATTTTCAGCATGGAGTTTGACACTGCTGTGGATTTTTAGTAGTGTCTTGCATGCTTTCTTTGTTGTGTTTAGTGGTCATGATAAGACTTTTGAGCGCTAATTAATCAGCTTTTTCTGGATCTGAGCATTTATGTGTGTGGAAATTTGCACTCCAGGATCACTTGGGAAGCAAAGTCTATAAATTTCAGTAATAATCAAGACATGCAGCCTTGCTTATTTGATTTGGCATCTCAGTGCAGCTTCTTGTTTAGGATCAGTAAATTCTTCATTTGACTGTCACTAAACTGTCAGTCACCATTTGGGGGTGTAGATTGGGGTGAGGTGCATTATTTTTCTATGAAGAGACTTGTGAAATTAAATGTGTCTTCCCTGGGATTTACTGTGAGGGTGGTCAAACACTGGAGAAGATGGTTTGTGGCCCTCCATTTGTGGGGTTATTCAGTGTCTGAATGGGCTCTGTCCTGGGCAACCTGTTGTAGCTGACCCTGCTTGAGCAGGGGTTGGACTGGATGTCGGGATCTCCCTTCCAACCTCAGCCATTCTGTGATACTGTTACTTCCTTGTATTTTAAAAGAACCTAATCTTACCTGAGCTAAGAAACTATTGCTCCGAACTCCTGTGGAAAATACGGGTGGTCAGCCCTTCCCGCCAGAGGCTTCTATTTCAGTCTGTTACAATAAAGGGTGCTTACTGGCTTCCAAATTTGCAGTCTTTCTTATTTGTCTTAACTCCAGAAGTTATTCTTTAAAGGTGTCTGGTTCCTCCTTGCTGACATTCATGTTCATTCTGAGGGTTAAGCTTAAGAGATGTTCATAGTTAGTGCTGCAGGTTGGTTGGTGATAGAGCGGAGAAGAAGCAGAAGTCTTCCTCCCCTTCACAGAATCACAGAATCGTAGGGGTTGGAAGGGACCCCGAGAGATCATCAGGTCCAACCCCCTGCCAAAGCAGCTCCCTATCTCATAGTACACAGGTAGGTGTCCAGACGAGTCTTGAATATCTCCAGAGAAGGAGACTCCACCACCTCCCTGGGCAGCCTGTCCCAGGGCTCCCTCACCCTCACTGTGAAAAAGTTCTTCCCCATGTTGGTGTGGAACTTCCTATGCTCCAATTTGCAGCCATTGCCCCTTGTCCTGTCCCCACAGACACTGAAAAGGGGCTGACCATTTCGCCCTGCATCCCATGCCTAAGATATTTATAAACACTAACTAGGTCCCCACTAAGTCGTCTTTTCTGTAGACTAAACAGTCCCAGCTCACTCAGCCTGTCCTCATACAGGAGATGTTCCAGGCCCTTAATCATCTTCGTAGCCCTTCTCTGGACTCTCTCCAGGAGGTCCCTGTCTTTTTTATCCAAGGGAGCCCAGAACTGGACACAATACTCCAGGTGGGGCCTGACCAAGGCAGAGTAGAGGGGGAGGAGCACCTCCTTAGACCTGCTGGACACACTCTTCCTGATACATCTCAGGATCCCATTGGCCCTCGTAGCCACCAGTGCACACTGCTGGCTCATAGCCAACCTGTCATCAACCAGGACCCCCAGGTCCTTCTCCACAGAGCTCTTCTCCAGCGGTTCATCCCCCAGCTTGTACTGATACAGTGGGTTATTCCTCCCCAGGTGCCAGGCTTTACACTTGCTCTTGTTGAATTTCATTAGGTTTCTCCCTGCCCAGCTCTCCAGCCTGTCCAGGTCTCTCTGGATGGCAGCGCAGTGTCCTGCGTGTCAGCCACTCCTCCCAGCTCTGGATCATCAGCACTTGCTGAGGGTGGATGCTGTTCCCTCATCAAGGTCGTCAATGAAGATATTAAACAGGACTGGACCCAACACTGAGCCCGGGGGAACACTGCTAGTCACAGGCCTCCTTTCAGATTCTGCTCCACTGATCACGACCCTCTGATAATTCTTATCAGCAGTTACGACTTTGTCTTCACTTTTCTTATCTTTAGGACCAGTGTCAGCAAAGCATCATCCAGCAGACAGGATAAGATGAGCTGGGATAACCTCGTGCTGTTTTCTTTAATCCTTGCTTATTGTTGTGGGTCTTAACTATTTCATGAATACTGATTTGAGGAGTGTATTTTATCACATCCTTTCTGATCCTTAAGCTCTTCTTTCTGTACTGATGGTAAATAAGACTTTCATTATGCTCTTGCCTGAAGTGTTCTGGTTTTTTACTAACTTAGTTTTTGAGAGAGGAATCATCAAGCAGTTGTCAGACTTCTTTCATAATGAAGTTACTTCAGCTAGTGGTAAACACTGAAATTTTTAAATGAAGCATTTTGGTTTTCCTTCTGGATGTTTATAAGTGACTATTTGAGATGACAAAATTAATTACTTTAATCAGCATGTATTTATCTTTGCCCAATTCTTGCATATATCTTCCTAAGCTCTGTTGCAAAGGAAAGAAAACACCTTACTAATCAACAGTAAGTAAATGAATCACCCAGGGAGACACCGGGGGGAAATAAATCCTACTGTTGGGTTGGCAGGTAATTGGCTCTCGCAGTGTGAGTGGGTGAGCAACGATTACAAGTGGATAACAAATACTACTCAAGGACTTGGTAGTAGGTGAATTTTTCAGTAAGCTGAGCAGTAACAGCTATACTCTCTTGAAAAATGCTTCTCTTCATTCAGTTGAAGATAAATAAGAGGAATAACTTTGATATAGGAATGCTGAAACTGAGGAGGTCTGACTGTTGCCTCTTCATGGATGTGATTTCAAAAACCAAATACATTCTGTGAGGCTCTTGTTTAGGCAGACCTTATAAAAAACCCTCCTATTTGTGCAAAGGTAATAAAAGAAATAAAATACTTTGAAAAAGCCGATGGTGCAGAAGCTTTTCCAGTGACTCAACTGGTGCAGTTATAGGATATTACTACTGTCTTGAGTGTAAAGCAGCCTTTCTGAAATCATCTCTTTGTATTTATGTGGGCTGGAAGTTTCTGTGATGACTTGCCTTGTACTGTATAAGCTGGGTCTTTGTCT
>VZTU01020290.1:57845-133997 GCA_013400835.1 Zapornia atra | reverse complement strand
CATGGGCTAGTGCAGGTGTCGGTGTCGCGGTTGCCTCAGTGGCTGTGGGCTCGCCAGGAGAGCGACCGGGCGCCGTGACATGGCTGAGGTCGTTTCCTTGGGGTTTGGTGGTAAAAGCAGCTGCTGCTTCTGATCGAGAGTCCCCTCTTGTCGTGTGTGTGTTATAAAAGCACCTGCGCCTCGCTTACCTATCCATTGCTGGCATTAAAACCAAGCTTTCCCTGCTCCTTTCACGGCTTTGCCGAAATCTGTTGTAAATGAAGCTTTAACCAGCGAACAGAATGCTGCGATGGCAAAAAAACCCCCAAAACGTAAAGCAAAACTGACTGCAAAACGTGTAGGCAGCTGGCAAGCCGATGCTGGTGGCCTAGCCGAGCTGCTGCTGCGAGCCAGCGGGGACTGAAGCCATCTCCTCGCTTCTTCACTCGTTCTTCTGCCTCTATGCCTGGATTCTGGGTAGCGCAGCGGGGCTGCAGTGGGGAGGGGGGGAAGGCGAGGGGCTCTGGGTGCCCGGTGTGTGCTCCTTCCCCTTGCTGAGGCAGCGAAGCTGCGGGTGAAGAAGTTTGACAGTCGTTTTTTAAGGCCCAGTTGAGGATGGCTTGCTGGACAGATGAAGGTGTGGGGGTTGTTTTTCTCCTGGTATGTGTAAATGCTTGTAAAAATAATATCCATCGAATGTAGCCTGTGCTGTTAACCTGGGGTGTTGGGTGCTTTCCTGGTAGCTCTGTGTTCAGCCATGGCCGGTTATGAGTGGGCCCAGCTTGCAATGGGGGTGCGACCCTGTGGGGAGGTGAGAGCGGGGATGTGGGCAGAGGGTGAGCAGGGGAGGAGTCCCCCCCAACACCGTGAGAAATAACCACGCGTGGTGCTTGTGGGGAGGCTCAGAAGCCGCTGCCCCTGCATCCATCGCCTCGTGCAAGGCGCAGGCTGGTAGCTCAGCACGAGGCCTGGAGAACCCGCGGCGTGCTGCTCTCCTCCTCCAGGATTTGGGCTTTGTCGAGGTTTGGTACTTCCCCTGAGCTTGGGGAGGGACGTTTGCCCGCATTTGGCTCCACGTGGAGCTGGTGGGAACCAGCAGCCAGGGGCCAGAGGAAGTTTTGCAGAGCAGGAGGCGAGGCAGAGGATTAGGTACTGGGAGGCCGAGCTCCTAGAGCTGCCTGTGGAAGAGGCTGTTGGCAGGGTACCTGCTGTATTAAGGGGAAAAGATTGCTTGTCATCCCCCCCTGGGGACTGTCATGCTCTGAAGAAGGTGAGGGGCCTCAAGCGAGGGACCGGTTTGCAGCTGTAAGGGGTGTCATGGTGCCACAGGACGTGTTAAGACAGACGGATGAGAGGAAGCGTGGACATAAATGAGAACAGAGACTTACCTAAGCCCGGGACCACAAACGGCTCGAGAAGACTCGAAATGACTGAACTTCTCAGCGGCTAACTGAAACCAGGGATTTCCTCATGCACTAGGAAACTGTGACCGTTATTCTGGTGTCAGATGTCTCCGTGCTGGCTTCTGGTTGGGTTGTTGTGTTGTGTTTTTTTTCTCTGAGCCCTCTCATTAACACAGACACGGTGTGTTGGGTACACTTAAACACCCCGTGCCACTGTCAACGTGATTCATTTGGAATTATATAAATGGGCTGGTTGGATGCGGGTTGGTATAGTAACAGTAAAAAAAATACATAACACACCAAGTCCTCTCTTGCATGAGCTTGAAATCAAACAATTTATCCCAATCTATTTATTTCATTTTATTTTATTTCAAGCCTATGTGTGAGAGAGCAGCTCCTGGGAGGAGCGTGAGCGCAGTGCTGTCACACCGGCCTGCGAGCAGCCGTCCTCACGTCGCGCCGTCGCTGGGATGGATCCCGGGAAGGTCACTGGAATATCACATCCACGCTTGAGAAGAAATGCCTCAGCCTTATTGCAGCGCTCTTCTCAGGCAGGAATGCCTTGGGTGGCACTTTATCTCCTGGGGGGGACGACATGACACACGCCTCTGCCCAGCTGCCGCATCCTGCGCTGCTGCCCTTATCTCCCCAAGAAATAGTACAGAGGTTTTACCCCCTCCTCCCCCATTGCGGTCCTTTGCCGAGCCTGGTACACCTGTACACAGGTTTTATCTGTGAGATAAGGCTGATACTGACCCAAGTCAGGGAGTTTACTGTAATGCAAATTTGAGGGGGCTTCCTGTTTACAAGGAAATAGCTGTAGTGCCGGCAGAATAAATTCCAAGGCTGCAGGCCAAGGCTTAGCAGCAAATAAACTCGGAGGGTGAAGAGTTTATTGGCCGTGGGGCTGATTATTGCTGACTTCACATGAAGCATCCTCCCCAGAGTGTTCTGTACTGAAATCGTTAAAAATCCCAGCTTGGGAAGAAAGAGGACAGGAGATGCTAATGAGACAGGAGTGCTGCAGGAGGAGGCTTAGTGTGGTTTTGATTTGGGTTTGTTGTGTTGTTTTTTTTTTCTTTTAAACCACCAAAACAAAACAACCCCTATTCCATCCTCTGTCATCTGCTTTTCCTTCCCTTCTGCTGTTTCCTTCTTCCGTTCTGAAGAGCCTTCCCAAGAACTGCATAAGCTGCGATGGTGCCTTTCAGTTTGACGTTTTTTAGGAGCACACTTTGCAGGCAGGTTCACACGGAGGGGGGGAGACGGACACGGGGTGGGGGACAGGAAGGCTGTCAAAACCCACACGACTGCCAGAAGTGGGGCCTAGAATGGAAAAGGCGACTTATATCCTGAAACGGGAGCAAATGTCAAACCTTAATCTTTTTCTACAGGATTACAGTCGAGTATTTTGAGCTTGGGGTGGGGGGGGAAGGGAGTAAATAAACCTCACTCTTAATTTCTGAGGCGATTCAGCAGTCTTCTGAAGGTTTTCCGTTTTCTGTGTAAATTTCAGATTTCCCTTATTTTTGGTGAAAGGAAGTGGAAGAACTTTATTTGCCAGCAGCATCTTCCACTTTGAGCCAAGGATTTACGTAATGTGAAGTCGAGGGAAAATAAATACTAGTCCAGGAGACCAGGTTAACGGGGATGGGAAGAGGTTGCAGGAGGTGCTGTGTGCTTGTCCCCACTGTGACTGTGCCCAGCATCCCCAGGAAAGGTTATGTGAAAGCTCCCTCACTGTAAACATCACCTAAAAGCTCTGGGAACTTTCGGTGTACAGATACGAAGGGCACAGTAATGAAGCATAGCGTGTGTCTGTCCAGCTGCAGTCCAGCTCCTCTCACTGCAGCTGTAGGGTGTTGCTCATCTCATCTGGCTTTTTCTCACCTGGTTATTTCAGTAATTCTCTCAAGCTAATTCTTATTTTTCTCCCAACAGACTCCCTCTGAATCCTACCCCTCTTGGGGCAAAAAAGGCACACTGTGGTTACTTCTTTCTTAAAAACCACACGGTTTTAACATGCTGGTTTTCCTCTCACCCCATCCCCTCTTCACCTCCAGAGCTGAAGACCAGCACTCTGGTACCCAGCTGCTTCAGGCTGCGATCTGCTCTGTGCTTTACAGCCTTGTGTTCAGACCAATGTGCTTATTAAACCTCTGATTGAGCTCTGCTGAATGCACAGAGGCTGCTTTTCCTTGCCCAGTCCCATCCTGAGCTGTTTGTGACATGCTTTCTTCCCATGGCAGGGCTGAGTATTGGTGAAACCCGGGTGACATCTGCTAGGGGCTGAGCGTCGTTATCCTGTCTTGCTTCTGCTTTCTCAGCATTCCTCTGGTATTTCTTTCTCTGATTTTCAGTTGTTTCTTTGATGTGACCTTCAGCGTGTTCTTGTACCTCTTGAAACTTCTGTAGCATCTCTGAGGAACAGGCTAAAACCCTGTCAGTCTCGGTTACTTTGGTGGCATTTTCTCCAGCTTTCTGTAAAAAATGTTATTCCTTTAGAGTGCTGCCGCTACAAAACCCCTCCTGATGATTGTTTGTGCAATGGTATTCATTGCTGTTATGTTCCCATCATCCCTTTGCATCTTTCCAGGTGCAGCTTTGTTGCTTCAAGTGTACTGTTGGGTCTGGGGCTTCTGCAGGTGGCACTTCAACTCGCTGAGCATCCCTCGCTCGGTGTCACGGTATTGAGAACTGCCATGGCTGCTCCCAGCTCCTGACATTGCCTGCGTCGGTCCCTGTGTTGTCTACAAAACTCCTCCCTGAACCCCTCACCGAAACGCTCTTTTATTCCCAATGCCTTTTTGTTTTGTTTTAGACCCTGTGGCACAGGGCTCAGGGGTGCTGGTGCTGTACCCTGCTCTCTGTGTGGTTTGTTCAGCCTGCATAGGTCCAGGAAGCCTCGTGCTGCGTTACGCTTCTTCCTCGCTACCTGAAAGGGGTAGAAATCTTCCAAAGTCCCACTGTTCTGTTTTCAGTGGGGGGGTAAAGTAGGCCCAGGCTTTGCAAAGGCTTTCGTGTTCACTGGGTGCTGCCCGGAAGCAGTGCCGCTGAGCGCAGAGTTAGATAGGAGATGATAGGATTAAGGATCTGGTGGTTCATTCAGATGAATCTGTGTCACGGTAACTTTAGCTCTGTGAGGTGGTGGTGCTTTACCTGTCTATCAGCTCCTAGCAGTGATGGCTGAGAGGGATTCCAGCAGAACTTCCTACACCAGGCTGTCTGAAATTCCCAAACAGGTCAGGGTTTTGGTTCGATGCGAATTTTTTCAGTGTCAAGCAAGACCATTTCTTGGCATCTTTATACCATTTCCAGTACTTACTAAAAATTGACTTGGAAATTTTGAAGAAAGAAATTAAACGCAGCGTGCAGGACGCCTGAACTGTCCAAAGTGGCTTAGTCGACCTGTAATCTGTGGAATTGCAGAAGGAAAAAGGGTTCCAAATGAGATGTTTTTGCAGACTAATTTATTATTCTGCAGCTGTACTGTCTCCCATTGAATGCAAGGAGTAAAGGCTGGGCTGAAGCTCGGTGGGAGCTTAAGCTGGCTGAAGGGTGCTGTGTGCCAGGCAGGTCTTGTGAGCACTGGGCTAAGTGCTGGCAGTGAACCCACAGCAGGTGCTGTGCAGGGTCACCGTGTCCCTGGTTGACAGAGCATCTCGTTGTTCACCAGGCGCCTTCTTGAAGAGGTTGTACACACTCCATGTTGCTGCTCTTCCCAAAGCATTGCCATCTCATTAGTGCAACTCCTACTTCTGAGGTGGTGGATGTCTTCTCTTTTCTGGGCAGATCTTCTGCCCAGTTTTCAAACAACAAAGTGCTTCTGAGGCACTTGAGCTCGTGTCCCATGAGCTACAGAGCTGTTCTGCTCAGCCGGGGATGAGGGGCAGCGGGAGGCCACCGTGCTGCCCACTCATCCCTCTCTCATGTCCTAGGGTATCCCCCTGGCCTTTATTTCCTCACTTCAAGTATTACACTGCTCTTGCCGATGATGAAGAAAGCCCTGGTTCATTTAGGTTAGTGCAATTCATAGAAATGGGTATGTTTTGAAGGTCAGCTTCCTTCTTCAGGAAGGATGAAGTGAGTAGACCGAAGCTTGTCTGTCTTACTGTGTTTCTTGGGTTGAAAGGTGTGCTTGGATACTCACAGGGCAGCTGAGGAGGGGAAAAACCCCTTGGGTTTTGCTGAGCTAGCGTTACAAGAGAGACTGAACATTACTTGTGGAGTAGCTTAGCCATGCTCAGCGTGAGCACCGATGGCAGAGCGCTTAAACCCTCGGTGGTGTTTAGAAATTCAGCCTGCTCACGGTGCTGTCAGTGGAAGGGTTGGCTGAGAAGGCAGTGAAACGATGGCTGTCTCCAGAGAGGTCGGCAAAGGGACAGTGAGGGCTGCTGACACTCTGTGCCTGCTTTTCATCTCAGGTTAGCTTTGTGCTGCGGGACTTCCAGGACAGGGATGGAGAGCCAGCACAGGAGCCCACGTATGGGAGGGCTGCTGCTGCTCACTGCACCACTTGGGTGTTGTCTCACTGGGGACTTCAGGTCGTTATCCTGCTGCCTTGGCAGAGCCTGTGTGGAAGTGCATGGGAAGACCAGGGTCCTGTTGCAAAGCTCTCTTGGCTTTACTGGACAAGACGTGAGGCTCTGGAGGAAGGGCGCTGTTGTAGCCCGACCTGCAGAGATCAGGAGCCGAGCGGATGAGGAATTGGTGATGTGCCTTTGGCACATACCATGTTTGGGAGTTAAAATCAGGCTTTCTGAGCCACAGGGCAGCAGCAGAGCCTCAGGGCTGTCTCTGCTCCGGAGTGGAGGTTACTTGGGGTGTCTCTGGGCTCAGGAGAGGCAGATCCAGCCATCGGGGAGGTATTCAGTTCAGTTCTCTGGGGATGCGCTGAGGCTGGAGCTTATGTTTCAAAACACAGGCCTTCCCTCGGGTGTCATTACCTTAATTAAGAAAAAAGGTAAATGAGGGTGATCTGGGAAGAGATCAGCATGCAGCCTTCCCTTACCATGCTGAAACCAGAGGGATGTTTTTGGGGAAAGCTTCCCTAAGGCACTGTTGCACTGCAGGTGTGAGGAGCACAGCCTTTTAGAGGTGGGATGGCTTTTCAGTGCCTGGATCTTCCCACCAGGAATGTTTCCAGCACAGTGCTGGAGCTGTAACCTCAGGACACGAGCATATGAGCTCTTGGTTTCTGTGCTGGTGAAATCATGTGGAATGCCCTGGTTTAATCTTCTTATCGGTAATCGCTTTTTTTTTTTAATTAATAAAATTAGAAAAAAGCCAATCAGAGCTGTCAGGTCTAGGTCTGTAAACTGAATAACAGACTTAGTTGAACTAAGTGGATGTAAAAAGTGGTTTCTAGCTTTAGAAATTCCAGCTGTTTGCTGCAGAGAGAGCTGCACCCCATGCTTACGAGTTTCTCCAGGAAAATCATTCCAATCCAGAATAAACACCTCTGCAAACAGGCCTTGTGTACGTAAATACAAATTTCTGAGTGTTGGGGGAAACTGCACCACATAGAAACAACCTCCTCCCAGTCCCCTTCCAGTGCACCAGGAACTTGTCCTGTCGACATGTACCGTGTCATGTTGAGAAGGGGGCTGGGGAGAGGGCAGGTTTCCCAGGGTCTGGCAGAGCCTTTGTTAAAAGCTGACAGCAATCCAGTGCAGCTGATGCAGCGTGTCTGCGATACGCCGCACCGGACAAGCACCAGCTGCACTTGGCTGCAGCCTTGGGGGATGCGCGGGGACGCGCGTTGCAGCACGGAGCCGGGAATGGAGGGATGCTCAGCACCCGCTGGGACTCGCTGCTGCTGCTTGAGGCGCAGAGGAGGGAAGAGCTCCCAGGAGCTTCTGCATCCTCCTAGAAAATTAAAAAGCACCAGGGAACCCGATAAAAGGCTCAGTGCTGCAGCCCTGAGAGGAAGATGCCCCTCTCCCCAGGGTCTGCATGCAGAATGCGGCGCTCTGGATGCTGCTTGGCTGCTGTTCTCTTTGGTACATTTGGAGCCGATGGTGTCTGGAGGTCCCTTCCAACCCCTACAATTCTGTGATTCTATGATTTCTGCCTTCATTCCAGAGGGGAAAGCAAGCTCTGCGTGGTGCAGGTCTTGGTTAAAACAAACCCTAAGGGTGGTGAGACAAGGCTGGCTCTGCCATGAGCAGAACCACTCTGGAAGGAGTTTGGGTCAGGTGGGTGTGGGTTTGCTGGCTCTGCTTTAGGTTTCAGCTTGGGTTCCAAGCCTGTGGTGGGTGGTAAGGGAAGGGGAGGTGGTGCCTCTGAAGGGACTGCCCTTTCCAAGCATCCTTATCGTTTGCTGTTCTTCTGAATCTCCAGCCATCAGTCCCTCTGGTTTTTGAAATTTTATTTGACTTCATTTTTTCACCCCAGATTTTCCCAGTCTCTTTCCAAATAGTCCTAGCGATCGCTTCGTTTCCATCTCCCTCACTTCTGGGACTTCAACTAACTGCCAGGTTAAAACACTCAACAAGGAGCAAAAAAATCCATAAATCAATTTTGCCCTTCAGTTTTGGTTCCTTTTGCTTTGCTCAAGGAGAATCGGTGCTGGGGTGCTCGGGACACAAGGCTCCGGAGGGATGCTTGCCTCTTCAGAGAGGGGGGAAAAGGACACAGGAACATTTCTGCGAGCTTTACCGTGTTATTTAAAGGAGTTCTGAGAAGATCCGGTTCTTAGACCAAATATCTCTTGACGGTTTTCACTTCTGGTGAGTTTTGCACCACTAAACCTTTTAAGTGTGCTCTTTAGAAAGATGGAAACCCCCAGCTTGGGGCCGTGGTGGCCGTGTGCCATCCTGCTCTTGCTCTGAATTGTACTTGTTGACCCTGTCATGCTTTCAGTTCAGAGGCCTTTGGGGCAGGATCCTCCATCCAGTTTTAGCAACTTTACGATGGATTTGGATAGTGCAAATAAACATTAAAGCCTCTGTAAAACTGCATCTCAAGACTATAAATGAATAAATAAATCACAGTGTGTGCTCCAGTCAGTGTTGGCCGTAGTTCTTGGTAGCTCAGTTAATGTTTATACTTGGGTGCTGCTTTTAAAGAAAGTTCTAAACATTTTATAGATCTGGAAAGATTAAAAAGAATTGGCAGGCCTGCAGTAATTTTATATTTGTTTTAAAAACCCTCAGCCTTGGATTGACAAATGACTTAATTGCTGCAGCAGCAAGGAGATGTGATGTTTGTGCTCCTTTCTTTCTTGTGATTTCTCAGTAGCAGTGTGCTGGTGGAAGGGCAAGTCCTTGACACTACAATTCACTGTAATTATTCCTGAAAAATTCATGTACTTAGAAGCTTTTATATTAGTTTCAGATTTCAGCAGTGATAATGCAGATGATCCTCAAGGAACACAAGGATAGTGCCTGTTTTGAAATTGCAGCTGAAGAGCTACTGCTTTTGGCTCCCTCCTTGTAAACTTTCTCTGTTAATATAATTTGCATAAGTGCAGCCCTTTGGTCTCTGGGATGAGACACACGCCCTGGAGAGGGGCTGTGGGAAGGTGTTGAGGCGCTTTAATCCTTTCCATCCCAAACCAGGGGCCTTGGGTGGAACATGCTGTTAATCACCCCTGGCAATTAGAAGAGCATCAGTTCCCTGCAGTGCCTTGGCAGGCAGTTGGCAGACGATGCAGAGGGTGTGGGAAGGCAGAAAATGGGGTGTAAATGGATGAACTTGGGATGGACAAGCCCTGTCCTTGTCCTGGGTACTGTGCAGGAGTAACGGCAGCAGAGGTGCTCCCCTCAGGGAGGTTTCCTTCTGCTCCCTGTGACTTTTGTTCTCAGCTCCTGAGACGAAGAGTAGGACGAGTGTGTACCCTGATTAACAGAGAGAGCACCCATCATGCTCCTGTTTCTCTATCATGATGCCAGTTGGATGCTGCATTGTGTCAGGGCGTTCTGGAACATTACAGGATGCTCAAAAGTAGCAGGAGGAGCAGAACATATTTTCCCTGTGTTATTCCACTGTTGTCCAAACCCATGTTTTCAGTCCCCTAACGATTTGTTTTTTCTCCCAATAGGGAATTTTCCCAGCAATAAATACCTGGGCTGAGATGGTGTGATGGCCCTTTCTGGCTTTGCACGCTGGGAATTGACTTTGCCCCGTTAATTGCTCCAACACCAGCCACAATGTGTAAAATAACCTTTCACAGCATCCGAGAACGAAATCGTTTGGAGAAGTGTTAAGTTCTGCTGACCTCTGCACTGGGTTCAAGCCTGAGAGGAAGCACGATGAGATGGAGCGGCTAGTTTGTGCTATGTTGGCTATTTTCCACCTCTCATGCAGGAGGGAAGCTAATTCTTCTTGTCTGGCTGCATTCAGTGCCTGTCGTTCGCTTTCACCCCCAAAGTGGAGCCTTGAGCTGAGCTGGGGGCTGTGCTCACAGAATCACAGGGCTTGGAAGGGACCTCAAGAGATCATTGGGTCCAACCCCCTGCCAAAGCAGGGTCCCCGGGACAGGGCGCACAGGTCAGTGTCCAGACGGGGCTGGAATCTCTCCAGAGAAGGAGACTCCACACCCCCTGGGCAGCCTGTCCCAGGGCTCCCTCACCCTCACCGGGAAGAAGTTCTTCCCCATGTTGGTGCAGAACTTCCTATGCTCTAACTTGCAGCCATTGCCCCTTGTCCTGTCTCCACAGACCACTGAGAAGGGCTGGCCATGTCCCCCTGCATCCCATACTTAAGATATTGATAAACATTAATAAGGTCCCACCTTAGTCATCTTCTCTCCAGGCTGAACAGCCCCAGCTCACTCAGCCTTTCCTCCCAGGGGAGATGCTCCAGGCCTCCATCATCTCCGTAGCTCCTCTGGACTCTCTCCAGGAGATCCCTGTCTTTTTTATCCCAGGGAGCCCAGCACTGGACACAACACTCCAGGTGGGGCCTGACCAGGGCAGAGCAGAGGGAGAGGATCACCTCCTTCGACCTGCTGGCCACACTCCTCTTGATGCACCCCAGATCCAGCGCCCCGTTGCAGTTTGCTGCCTCGGTCAAGGGCAGGTCTGTTCAGCTGGGCAGGTAATTCGTGCCAGTGCTGAGCATGTTACAGGGGAATGATGGCATGGTTAGTAAGCTGACACACAGATTTACCCGTTCTGTTGAGATGTTTCTCTCCCTTCTCCCCCGTCGGCTTCCCTTATGTGACTTGCTTTCCTTCCTGCTCCTCAGAACCTCAGTGAAAAAACTTCCAAGGAGAAGCTGCATGGCTCACGACACAATAGCAGGATTGGAATTCAGGCTTTTGGATTTTCTTCTCATTTGAAATTGGGTCTGAGTGGGCTTAGTTATTTTCTGCCTGCAGGCAAGCTCGGGGCTCTGTCGGCTTTGTGGGACCTCCCTGTGTCTGCGGGCTGCTGCGGTTGTGCAGAACGAGATGGCAAAGAGGAAAGTAGAGCTGAAAGCTGGATGCAGTGAGGGGATGTGATAATGCAGTGTGGAAAGCAAGGTGAGAACAGGAGGAGATATCTGGAAAAGGGAAAGAGAGAGCGATACCAAGCAGGCTGAGAAAGCAGACCTGGATAAATGGGAGGTGACTGTCTGGGGTGGAAGCGGGATGCTCAGAGAGTGGGAGGGTGCTGAAGGGCAGTGCTGAGGCTGGCAGTCAAAAGCAGTGGTGATTCAGTTGCTGAATATCTAGCATTTTCTTGAAGTAATTCTGAGCATTTGAGTAGTTCCTGGATGTGCCAGGAGCAAGAGGAGGTTCTTGTGTGCTGGGTATGGATGCAGGTGTGGCCAAAAGATGGTACCAGGCATGGCAGAAGGATGATACCAGCCCTGATGACCAGGGCAGGGGAAGAAGAAATGCAGCTTTATTTGACAGGCTGGGGACCTGAGGCAGATAACGTTTATGACTTGCCTGAGATGACATGGGAAATGTTGGGAGAGTTAAATACTGAACTCTGCTCTCTTCAGGCTGCTCTCTGAAAGCTGCCATTTCATTCTTGTTTTGTTTTTCTGTTCTCCTATTTTCTGTTTCAGCTTATAGGTGAATTTATTACCCAGTGTAACTGCACATTCCTAATGTAGGGATGATTCCTTAATGCTTGCAATAAGGCCAGACGTTATTTTTTTTAAAGCTGTGGTGTGCATGTTTGCGTCTGTCCAACAGATACTACCCCACAAATCTGAACTCGTATTGATTTATAAGAAAAAACAATGTGCTTTTGTGATAAATAATTAAAAGCTCTTTTAAGGTACAGTATTAAGGAGGCCAGTAGTAAGTATCTTCTTGGTCTAGTTCCAACAGTAAGAGTGTGTATACGTATACATACCATTGCTTCTTTCTTTACCCTTCACGTTTCCTATGTGCTTTCAAAAGAACTCCTGCATGATTTAGTGTACCAAAACCTGTGTGTCTTCAAAATTATTACCTGAACTTTTAGGAGTTGTCAAAACAAACGCTGCTTGTTTTATTCTCCTCCATAACTTCTAATTTCTGCATGCGGCCGAGCTCCTGGCTGCCTGTGCTGGCCAGGGCTGCCTGAAGGACTGTACCTCGGGCTCCTGAGGGCTCTGTGGATGCTGATAGTCATGTACCCAGCAGAAGCTGAATCTCTACTGATAGGTAAAGCTTTTCCTTGGAGTCGCAGAACATCACTGGTCTGTTGGGGGGGAACAGCAAGTCGACACTGGCGCGTGGTTCTGGCTGCAGCTGAGGACAGATCCTGGCTTGGGGGCAGCTCCTGGTTTGCTGTGAGGGGGGATGGCGGGCGAGTGGTGCTCTTGCTGTACACATGGCCTTTTCTGCTGTAAGAAGGTCATGGTGTGTTTCCTTCCTAGCTTTTCAGATGTGTTTGAAGCAGGCGCTTCCCGCCCATCCCGCCCTTGGTGTGGGGGCTGCCTGTGGTCTGCGTGCTGTCAGGCCGCCCACCGCCATACATGCTCGTAGCAGCGAGGGCTGCTCAGTTCCCCACTGTATTTAACCTCGAAGGCTGCTTTTGGGTGGATTTCTTTATCTGTTCTGAGTGCAGGGTGCTGGCTAGAGATTTAAGATGTGGCCTGGAGAAGAGAAGGCTGCTTCTGGGCGAGCTCTGAGCCCCTTCCCATTGCTGGGGGCTCCAGGAGAGCTGGAGAGGGTCTGGTGCCAAGGGCAGGGAGGGCCAGGCCCAGGCCCAGGGGAACGGCCTTCAGCTGCAGGAGGGTGATGGAGAAGGGCTGGGAGGCAGAAATCCTTCATGGGGAGAGGGGAGGCCCTGGCACAGGGTACCCAGAGAAACTGGGGCTGCCCTGGGATCCGTGGCAGAGTTCAAGGCCAGGTTGGATGGGGTTTGGGGCACCCTGTGCTGAGAGGGTGGCACTCAGAGAGGCGTAGACGTCCCTCCAACCCAAGCCAGTCTGGGGTTTGGTGGTTTTAAAGCTCCTTTTAGCTGATTCTGCAGCTCAGGCCTGTAACAAACCCTGTTCTGGGGAAGTGGAGGGGCTAACCAGGTTAGAGCGACCTGTGCTGTTCACAAAGTTTATAGTTTGATGATGATGCAGATAGTGATGTCTCCACCTGATTCTGGGCTGGCAGCTCTTGGTGCTGCCTCACAAGCCTGGTTGTCTTGTTCAGCTTTGTCTTTGAAGGCAGCTTCTCCCCTGGGGCCTCAGGAGATGAGCCTGCTGAGCACCAATGTCCATGCTGTGGCACCCTGCTGCCCTCAGCATCAGCACAGGGTGCTGTGTGGGTACCATTTGCATTGCCAGGGACCATGATGCTCCTATTTGCAATTAAAAAAACCTCTCCCAAAGCTTCTCCACAGTCTCACTGCCATGTTCTCTGTATTGACCTTGGCGTGGGTGCTGCCTATGCGCCTGGTCACAGGCTAAAGGGCCGCACCGTGCTTCTAGGTATCTGCTTAAATTTGTCCCTGTTTGAACCAGCAAGGAAGTATCCAGAGTCCAGGTTGCATCTCTTAAAAAAATCTGAAGCCTGACACTTGCTTTCCCTGTCCCGTTATTCCAGTTGACTTGTAGACAGCGAAACGAGTCGGTCTGAAATTTTTGTCATTTGCTGTTTTCTTCCTTTCTGAAATAAAAAATACACAGACAAAAGCTTTAGCTACAGTGCAGTTGGATATGCTTTTGTTTCTGAAGTCTCCCTGGATTTCATTGTCAGCCAGCTTTTGTTTCTGCGTTTTTGGAGTGTTGCTCTTAGGGTTGATCGTGCTGTGAACTGAGATGAACTTATGTGAAAAGTCCACTCCTCGCATTAGCGCCTTGTTTGTGCTGAAAGCATATTGGGATGTGGGAAGCTTTCCCGAAATGGCCACTTTTCTGTGAAACACAGCTTTTAATCCTGGATTGCTTACATGGAGGGCAACTAATGAATCAATATCCGAGAGCAGAGAGGGAACTTTCCTTCCCCTTTGAGGAGTGTGCTGGGCTCCACGTTAAAATTTTCCATTCTTCTGAAGGATATATGGACCGTGCTTTGTTTCTTTGGAGCTCTGTAGGTTTTTTACCTTTAACTTACATGTGAGAATCAGAAGGTGGTTATTTTGGGTAATCATAACTCCATCTAATTTATTCCTATGTATTCCTATGGATAAGGAGAGCCAATTGTCAAGGGGTGAAGGTCTGTTGTTTCGGAGCTGGAATGCAGCGCAGGCTCCTGTAGCCTGTGATCATTTTACGGATTTGTTCCGATTCTGTAGCTGCAAAAACATTTTGTTCCTTTGCCATGTTACCCATCAGACCAGAAGTACTGGGTGTCAGGGGAGAGGAGCAGAGGCGCTGGAGAGATTTGTTCGTTACACAATCAGAGTGTTTTCCTGGACACTCTGGTCATACGTTAAATTTTTCATTATCTTCCCCCATTGTCTAGACCAAGATATGTTTATGTAATTCCTTGCAGTGCACTTGTTCGAGCAGAGGAAAGCTTGCTTGATGTCGTTATTATTAAGAAGGCTTATTCTGTTACTAATGGTCTAGCGGGCAATGGGAACGGGGCATCGTGGAGCAGTGGGAACAGGCTGGGTGCTGTGATGGGCTCAGGTCATCCAGGAGCCTGGGGACAGGGAAGTTTGGCTCCTTGGTGATTGCACGCTGTGTTCTTTTATCAGTGGTCCTGTGGATGCTGAGAGACCAGGCGAAGGTGTGCTTGGGAGACAAGGGATGCCAAGGGAAGGTGCCCAAGGGCAGGCAGGATTAAACTTTATGGTCCCCATTTTAAACACACTGATGTAGGGGTGTATGCTTTAAAGTCTCCCCATGGAAGAAGTGGCCAAGTTGTCCAGTTCTGTCAGTTACATGATAACTTTTATTTCGCTGCCTGGCGTGTCACAAGCACAGAACATGATCTCAGTTTACTGCTTCCTTTTCATTTGAAACCCGTGTTTGGTTTAGGCCGTAAAAGTACACGGAGAGTAGGCCTACTTTTTAATGAACAAATAAAGGGATTGGCAAGTTTGTCACTGAATAATTTATACTCTGAACCCTGATTTACAACATTTAGCCCTCCCAGTTCTTGTTTAACTTGATGTGGTGGTTTGCCTCTGGAGTTCTCATTTTGGATCGCAGTGTTCGTAGGCCTGTGCTGCCCGTGGAGCTTTGGGAGGTACACAGAAACGATTCACAGATGATTTCCTAGGCTGGGCTGAGGGCCTTCGAGTGAAATTTCTTGGCGTGTATTACAGACTGGTTTTTTTTTCCTGGTCAAGTCATTCAGATTTCATGGCTCGGGTCCTCATTTCAGAAGGGCAAAAGGTTTCCTCCCCAAAGGCAACAGAGGGAGATGTTTGTTAGCATCTGTGAGATGTCGGAGGAGGCCTGGTGATGGGGAGAGGGGACAGTCTCAGCCTTTTGGAAGACCAAAACTCCACAATTCCGTGTTAGTGAAGAGACTGTAGAGAAAAAATGGATGAGAAACAACCACAGAAATCTATGTAAAGTCTCTCCCTGAGAACTGACTGGTTCAGGCCTTTCCTGGCGCGGAGCAGTTCGGAGCCCTGGGTGCTCAGCCTTACCTCTGCAGGGGTGCCGGCGGGATCGAACCCTCTCATTTAGGGCACGAGTACTTTGTGGTTATTTTTGTAACAATAAAGAGTAAGTATGAAAATCCCAATTTTAAAATTGGACACGAAAAGTCTAGTGGGATTCTGACATGGTAGTGTGGCAGTGCAGTTGTTTCACTGAGGCACGGTACTGCTGGGCTGCATTGATCTTAAAATTGATGTACTTGTATTGTTGCCCCTATGAAACTTTTATAGGCATTATATTAAAATGAATATTGAGGTTACTTGACAAATAAAGGAAATCTTTGTTAATGCGGTTTAAATGAGTGATTGTGACATTATAAATTAGGCAAAGTAGATGTTAAGTGCGCTGCAGCCAAGCTGGGGGCCTAATGGAGCTGATGTTGGCTCATTTTCTCAGTGATAGATGGCAGTTGCGGTGTTAACAGCCTGAGGGAGCTTTGATTGACTCCTATGTTGATTTTACGTGGGGCAAGCTAAAACCTGCTGGAAGAGTAAAGAGAGGAGGCTGGAACAGGCTGCCCAGAGAGGGGGTGGGTGCCCCATCCCTGGAGGTGTTCAAGGCTAGGTTGGATGGGGCCCTGGGCAACCTTGTGTAGCTCCAGGCCTGGAGGTTGGTGGCCCTGCCTGTGGCAGGGGGTTGGAGCTCTGTGACCCTTGGGGTCCCTTCCAACCCAGACTAGTCTGTGATTCCATGACCAGAGTGCCTCAGAAAGCGCTGTGTCCCTGGGGCTCAGCTCGCTCAGGGCAAGGCTGGCCCTGGGCTCCAGCTGGTGCTCCAGCTCCCAGCTCCACACTGTCCTTCCATTCAACCTGCAAATACCAACCTGGGATAAAAACCCAGGGAAAGCCCAGGAGCTCCTCTTTAAGCTTTGGAGCCCTTGCTCTGGGGTGGCATACAGGAAGGGAACTGGCTGCAGTCACCAATGGCTTTTTTTTTTTCTTTCTTTTTTTTTTTTCCCCGACGTGTGCTCAGCTGTGGCCTTCTCGAACCTCTCTATGTGCATGTAAACTCTTGAGGGGGAATTCAGGCACTGTCACACTGTGTGGTGCAGGCTATCAATGCATTATGCTTCAAATGTAAAAGCCGTGTCTCTTCTACACTAAGAACTGATGTTACTGATACTCTACCCTGGCCACTGTTAGTACGAACAGTGGGGACAAGTGATTTTTTCTTGTGTGCCTCAATCTCCAAGGACTGAACCTTAAAAATCACAGTACTGAAATTGCAGGGTTAATTTTGGACTAGTAAGGTGATGCCTGGGAAGGTATTCATGGGGGAAGACCGAATTTTCATAAAAGAATTCACAGAATTCAATGACCTCTCTGTGTTGGTGACTGGGCTACAGGTTAAAGGCTCCAAGTTCTCATGGTCTTTGGCTAGAGCAGCAGGCTGCTGCCATGCTGTGAGTTGGTATCACCTTTTGCACGAGTCTCTTACATTGATGTTTTTTTTCTCCAAAGTATGTTAAAGGTCTGCTTCAAAATCCACAGTTTCAGGTAACTTTTTTTTCCCCTCTTTCTCCCTTTCTCTTGTCTTTCAGTATCCGCAGTGTCATGCAGAAATACCTCGAGGAAAGGGGTGAATTAACCTTCGACAAGATCTTTCATCAGAAAATTGGTAAGTCCTGTTTCAATAAAACCTTACTCGTGTAAACATGTTTGAGATTGGCTTGCCTGCCACTTCTCTGCAACAGCTGCTGAAAAATCAGCGTGGTGGATGGTCTGGAGAACACTGGAATATGGACAGGACTTAGTAAAACAGAGGTCTGCAATAAAATGAAATGTTGTGAAAGGGAAGAAGATGAAGCAAGGCGATCTGTCAACTTAACTTCATGTTCTGGAAAACTACTGGAAAAATAATTAAATTACTTGGAAACATTGAGGAGAAAATTGTATTACTTGGTATGGGCTTGTCAGCAATATAATGTGTCGCATCAGTTAAGCTTTGTTTTTTTTCCTCTTCCTCTGCAGCCCTGTTGATAAGGGAGCAGTAGTAGAAAGATACCGTGTGTGTTGTCCTGATGGTCTGAGCGAGACTGTAACCACGCCGAGCGTGAGGAGGGGTTTGCAAAAGATCTCTGTAAACTAGAGGAGGGTAAAGAAGTGCAGTGCTGCTCTGTTGAAAGAAGCAGCGTCTTCTACACCTGGGCTTGGAGTAGCTACAGAAATACAGGGTGAAGAACCACTGGTCAGGTAGATGGTTTTATTGGCCTGGCTGCTGTAGTGGGTTGTGTTGTCTCAGCTACATTGCACGACTAAATATAAAATGAGGATTGTAGCCAGTGAGCATGTAAAGTAATCCTCTCTTGGCAGAATATCGTGTCCATCCTGGCACTGGACTACAAAATATACATGGACCTGCTGGAGGAAGGCCAGGAAAGAGCAGTGGGAATGAACAGACCTTACTTAGCAGTCTGCTAAATATGACCTACCAGGAGGGACTGAGGTAGGATGTTGTGTAGGCTACGAGGGAGAGAAGAGAGGTGGAGCAGTCTTCAGACCCAGAAAAATTGTTGCAGAAAGGATAAGGCTAGTCAGTTTTCCAGAGGCTTAATGTGTGGATTCAAAAGAAACCTGGATATGAGTAAAATCATTTTAGTAGCAGGATGGGTAGCAAAGGTGGGGAGTGGAATTTACGAGGGGTTTGTGAAGTCTTTGAGGAGTGGGCTGGCGTGTGCCTGCTGGGGTGGGTGGCACAGCTGCTCTTGTCTTGTAAACTGGGACTGGAACTGTGAAACAGGCTGGGAGGACTTGAGGGAATCAATGGATCTATTCCTGTCTGAGATACAGAGACTGTAAGTAACAGTGGAAGCAAATGCCTGAGAGCAAAGTGCTGCTGCGCCTTGTTTCCCAGTGAGGGCTGAGTGACAGGGGCATCTTTGGTCTCTCTCCCTTCCAGGCTGCAGCAGAGGTGCCCAGCCTTGGGATCACCTGGAAACATGTGGCTCAGTGTGAGAACATTCTAGAGGTTTAAATAGTCATAGAATTGTAGACTAGGCTGGGTTGGAAGGGACCCCAAGGATCACAGAGCTCCAACCCCCCTGCCACAGGCAGGGCCACCAACCTCCAGGCCTGGAGCTACATAAGGTTGCCCAGGGCCCCATCCAACCTGGTCTTGAACACCCCCAGGGATGGGACACCCACCCCTTCTCTGGGCAGCCTGTTCCAGCCCCTCACCACTCTCTCTGTAAAAAAACTTCCCCCTAATTAAAGTAAATAGTGTCTGTGTATAGTACCATGGCTTGTCATAGATGGTGTTTCCACAGCCCTTTTTGTACAAAGCTATGAAACCCAAAGTCTGGGTTCATGGGAGTCTTGCAGAGCTCTCCATTGTGTTGCAGTAATTGAAGTGTTGTCTGGATCTTTGTGCATAAAACCAATGACTGGCCAAAAACGCTGCACTGCAGATGCAGAGATACCTCCTTGCTTGTGCCCACACCTCAGTACGTGCTTCGGCTTAGATGGCTGTGCCCAATTGTGAGGATTTTCCTGTAGCGTCGCAGTTGCAAAATAAGTGGAATTTTAAGCAGGCAACATGGGCTGACTTTAATTGTTTGACTCCGTTTGCTGGCAGTGAAAGGAAGCAGTGCTTTGGGCTTTTTCCCCTTAAGAATAAAAACCAGTCAAACAGAACAGCTTATAAATCATGGGGATTCCTGTGTATGTGGTTGAACGCTTCTCATCAATAGTTGGTTCCAGAGAGCAGTGAAGACTGCTGCAGCGATAAGTCCCAGCTGTTACAGGCTGGTGTCTAACCTTGGGAGGATTCTGTCTGTGTTTTTCTCCACGTGTTGGCAGCCATCACACCTGGAAATTCGGCACCTGGAGTTTCATTGAGAGCTTCGATTCTCCCCCAGACCTCGAGACGCATCGTTCACGGATGCACAGGATGCACAAGGGAGGTTTCTCCCCTCTCCCCCCTGTACAGTCATCGCAGTACTTGCCTGCTGTTACCTGGAAATGAGAGGTCTCCTGTGACCACTTTGCTGGAGTTTCGGTTACTTCGGAAGCTGGTTTCTTCTGAGGAAGGATTTAGAATAGAAGAAGAAAAAGGTTAAATGATAACCAGGACTGTTTCTACAGAAGTCTTGGCACTGCACTGGAAAATGTTGTGTTTCCTTGCTGTGGCTGTTCCTTTAGATGTTACGGTGTTCTTTGCCGTTCAGTTAGTGGTGTTTCCAGACGTTGGCATTATTGCTTGTGGTAAAGGTGCTTTTCATTTTAGGCAAACGTTACGCAAAAGTCTGGGAAAATCAGTGCTAATTAAAAGCCTGATCACCTTTTTGCTCTCTGTGTGGTGAGGAGGCGGAGGGGCAGCCGAGGCTGGTGCAGGTCTGGGCTGGATGCCCCACGGGAGCAGCTCCTGCTCTGAGGAGTCAAACCCACCCAAGTCAGACAGGTCTTTGGTCATGAGCTGTTTTGTCCCTTGCTGCTGGCTCTTCCCATGCTGCTATTTTCTCAGGGAGAGCTGTTCAGTATGCAATGCTTTATCCCCAAATACAAGTGACAAAACTTCCTCAAGCTGCCCATTTTTCCCTTTGGCAGGTCTGCTCAGCTGAGGACTGCTCAGCTCTTCTCTCCCCCACACCACAATTCTTTCTTACAGCCCCAGGTCACTGTTTTCTTTCGGGTTTCATTCTCGTTTTTGTTACCCTTCCTTCAACTGTGAAGCCCTGGACTCTGACCAGCTGCACGACACGGGTCTTTCTGATGTCGTATACAGGCTCATTCCTGTTGGATGTTTCGCTGTGAGTCTGTGGTTCTGGTCTTACCAGCCACCAGCATCTGTCTCCACTGAGCCTTTAAATCCTTTCAGGGTGGGTGCTTTTTAGGCCCCAATACAAAAAAAAAAATGGACCCAGATTCTCTTTCTGACAACTCCTAGGTGTACAGGTGAACGGAATCCCGTGGGCGGCTTGGGCTGGGAAACCAAACCCTTTGCCCTGGTCTTTAGGGTCAACTGAAGAGCAGGAAACTCGGTCAGCGAGCAGTGTGGTGGCAGGCAGAGTAGTGTGGTGGCAGGCAGAGCAGCGTGGTGGCAGCCCTTCTGGGGGTGAAAATGGCCTGGAGGCTTCACAGCGTTTGCATAAACAAGTGTCTGTCCTCTCCTTCTTGTTCTTCACAAAGGCGAATGGGTTGCTCTTGTCTGTTGGAGATGGCACGACTGCTTGCAGGGGTGATGCTCCAGAATGATCTTGAACTCTCTAAGAATCGCCTAATGAGTCAGAGGACATGGAGATAATAGAGCCACCCAGAAAAAAAAAATGCTCTGGCAGCTCTTAATAGCCCAGCAGCCGGCTGTTCCTGCAGAAGCTGCTTCCTCCACAGCAGAAGCTTCATGGGGAAGTACAGCACGTCTCGGAGCAGAGTGCGTAACCACCTTCAGCCAGTTGATACCACATCCTGTTTGCTACAACACCAGATTATGTGTTTTGCTTTAGAAAAAAAAAAAAGCGACGTTTTCTGGTATCCTTATTATCTAGAACATACCTGTGGAATCGGCTCTGTGCCAGCACTGCATATGGAGTGGTTCTTGTGCTCCCTGGCACCAGGGGGTGAGCACACTCGTGAACACACCGCTTTCAGGGCAGGGGTTTGAGGCCAGCTCTGCCTTGCTGGGCAGCTTGGTGTCTGCTGCAGCCCCTAGAGCTGATGAGAGCAGGCAGGAGTGGGTTCAGCAGCGGAATTGCTTTAGGACAGGATTGGTGGGGTTATTCCAGTTACATGCTTTGGAGCAAACGTGGTGCCAGTGATGGTTCAGAGAGTCCTGCCTCAGACACTGGGCTTGTGACAGATCCACCTGGTAGGTAGTGGATGAAGTTGGAAATGAGAAATTCTGGGATGTGTCTGTACAGCATCCGACCGCTTCAGGTCCTGGCTTAGGTGTGGCCTTGGGTTCTCTGGTGGGACCTGGCAGTTTGGCTACACCCTGCTCAGTTTCTCACAGAGCTGTTGGGTTGGGGTTTTGGGGAAGGCTGAGAACAGAATGTGTGTTATCTGTTTCAGCAGCTGGTCATACTGCAATACAAGCTTTTCACCTTGCCTAGGAAATAACTTGCTTTTTTTTCCCCTGCCCCTGAAGCTGGATCTGTTGTTTTACTTTCTCAAAATCTAATGCTTCTATAAAGAACCAGTTAAAACCCCTTGTGGCTGACGTAATGAAGTTACAAATGTGGGGTTTTTTTCCTTTCTACCATCCCCCTGTGTACGGTGAGGGATGATCTTTCGGGGGGTGATTCATTTCACTGTCTTTTATATCCTCTTAAATCAGCAGGCTCCAAGTTGGAGGTCTTCCCAGCCAGGGTGAGCGTTCTGCCATCTGCATCGGTGCTTCTTCCTACACACGCATGTCTTGTGAGGGGCTCTGGCGTCTCAGCTGCTCCCCTGCGCTGCTCCAGCTAAGTATAGCTCTGTATGTTCTGGGAGCTGGAGAGCTGACTTCCCAGAGCAGAGGAGTTCGATCTGTAGTTCCCGTTGCACAGCCAGCCTACAACTGCGGGGAGGGACTTTTCAGCCTCTGTAGTTGGAGGGAAACGGGCTGTTCGTTGTTCTAGCTGCTGTTTCCTCCAGCTTCATCTGTGACAACTTTCTGTTGAAAAAAATAACTAAACAAACGAGGGTGAGAACAGCTTAAGTGGGTTCTTTTTGTTGTTTCTTTCAGGGCAGTGAATCATGCTTTCTCTTGCTTGTTTCTCTAGTTGTGGACCCGTCGTATTTCATTATATGAGTGTTGATGCTAATCGTTAGCTAGATCTTGAGTTAAAATCTGTTGAGAAAAACATTCTTGCTCTTCCTCTTTCTGTTGCCAGCGTGGTGGCACAGCGCACTGCGCTCCCCGAGACACCTAAAAATAACAGGCTGGGAAAAGTACCTCCCCAGAGCGTGATTTAAGCTATTGTTTAATTTAAGCGTAAGATCTATGCGCCGGTGGCTTCTGAACTAATTAAGTAGTCCTCTGAGGAAATAACAAGGAAAGCAATGAAACTAGGTGGGGAGTAAAGAAAAGCCACCTGAGTTTTTGGGTACTAAATGAGCAGGGGATGAAAAGATTCTTTGCAGATCTTGCTCCTAGTCACTTGTGGGCACTCCTGATGGCCCTGAAGCTACACGCTTGTCTGCGCGGTCGGAGAGGATGTGTGACCGGAGTGGATACGTGCGAGCAGAGGTGGGGATGTGTGAGCAGAGCAGGGGACATGTGAGGGGCCCCAGTGGAGCAGCTGGGTGATCAGGGGCACTGAGGTCAGGTGGCTCAGGAGGTGGATCAAAGCCCTCCATCCTTCCCCGGGGAGGACGATGGCAGATAGGAGGGGCTGCACAAAGACCTGTGCTGAAAAACAAGAGTATTTCTAGAGACCAGGTCACCCAGGGATGTACATTAGCTGCTGATCTAGCAATTGAGTGCTTGAAAATGTTGCAGCCTTGGACCTCTTTCTTCAGAGTGTCCGTGAGACATGTAGGACTGTGATAATTGTACTTGACTCTGGTATGTTGGTGTTACAGGGCGTACGGATGTACGATAGGGAAAGTAGTTACTCACTTGGCGGGTTTGCTCTAAGAGCAAGAAGGCAGGTTGGTTGTTGAAGTGGTTTTGGTCAGGGGTTCCGTTTCTGACCTGGGGAAGACAAGCTCCATGCAGAAGTAGATGCTATCAAAATTAGGAAGTAACTGTAAGAACAAAAAAATGACATTTGACATAGTGTTTGAAGGCTGGTCACCTCCTTTCTCCTGGTGCTACTTCTTGTCCGTTGGGGCTGTGATGGTCTGCGGGAGGTCTTCATGAATCTGTTGAACCTGAGTCTTCCTTGCATGGCTGGTATCATCAGTTAAAAACAACACAGAACCCAAACCACAAGTAGAGGTTGGAAATTGTGATTGCAAACTGAAACAGAAACTGTTAATGTAAGGCGTTTCGGAGCAGAGCTGTTCCTTCACAGCGGTTCTCTGCTGCTACCAAACTGGGTTGTGGACACATGCTCGGGGCCTTCTTCAAAAATTCAGGTTGTTTTGCTGTGCTTAAGGGGGTTTTTCACCACATTGGTTGTAGGCTTAAGGTCTGTTTTTTGTGTCGTAACTTAAATGGTACAGAAAGCTGTGTTGCTTTCATCACATTTCTGTTTTGTGGTAAAATGGACGTGATCCTTGGCATCAGTCACACTGAAGATCATACAGAGGGATGTCACTGAAGCTTTCTGCTGTAGATTTTATGTGCATTGTACTTGCAAGAGGTCTTAAGGAGGTGTCAGTCTTGTGTGTGAGGGACAAATAGGATCCCAAGTGACTATAAAAATAAGTATGTATTCAATTTGGATTACCTTCTGATCATAAATAATTGGGTGTTTCTTTGTTGGGCTGCAGCCTGATGTGCTCCCGTGCCTTTCTTTGAGGAGAGGTTGAAGGCGCTCAGTTGTGTGATTTCCCAGTGGACTCACAGATTAAGTCTGAGCTTTAAAATAGGAAAAAAGATGTATCTTATTGCTCACATAATGGGTAAGGTGCACCTGCTGTTATATATCAGCATTATATACAGTACCATTCGTGGAAGACTTAAGTCGTGGGAAAGAACAGTCCTAGCAGAGCAATGTAATTACACAGGGTTTGGGTTAGATTGTTGAGAATTCCAGGCAGGCTGAAAATTTTCAACTCTGGAATGAATATTGTAGGAGAGAAGATGAACAAGACATAACAAATATACCACATACAGAGGTAACAAATGATAGGCTGTTTTAATGAGGTTTCACTTGGATGTCTCCCCATTGAAGTGATCCCCACGCTGGTTGTACCCAGCCTGCCGTGCCCCTGGGGTGCATGTGTCACAGGTCGGTGTGGTTTCCCCCAAGAAGCACATACATACTCAGTCGTTCCATGTGAGATTCGCTCAGTCCTCCCATGGCTGCACACCTGAGGCTTCAGCAGTGGCCAGTCTCCAGCCTTTCCTTCAGGCTCTGTTCACTGTGGCTTCACTGCTGCCTGGGGGGGATGGCATCCCTCTGCGGGGGTACGGGCAAGGGACGAACATCTCCAGCACGCTGCTGGTGGTGTGCCCAGGCTGCAGAGGCTCCTCAAGGTCTCTGTGCTGGTGCTGAGCGTGGGGCAGAAGTTTGGTGGGTTCTGGTGAGGTCTTGCCTCTGTGTGAGCAGTTTTTACGCCCCTGTGGCTTCCCAGGTCTGCTCCCAGCTCACAAGGAGGGGTTGCAGGGAGCTTTGAGCTAAAATGTTCTAAACCCATCTTGGATACAGTGCAGAGAGATTTCCATACCAACAAAGAGAATGGTTTCCATCAGCTTGCTTTCTTAGCCCGTTTCTGACGTTTAGACTTGGGTACAAACAGGGACAGTGTATGATCTTGACTTCCCCCATTCCCCCCCAAACATTTCTCAGGCAGCCCAAAACAGTCGTGCTCCCAGGGAGTTTTTATCAGTGTGCCTTGAAACAATTCACAGAGCAATTAAGCCTCTGAACACCACTGCCAAACAGGTAAATATTAGTTTCCATGTCTGTAACGTGGCATAACAACAACTCTAATGAGATTTACCTGCATAGCTCTGTATAATAATGCAGTCAATTCTCTGCTCCTGCCAGTGCTCCTCCTTCATCTCAGTGGGATAACTCATTAGTAAAAGCTCAGAAACTGGGAGAAGAGTAAGTAGAATCCAAATCCCCGAAGCTGTTCAGTCTCCTAACTTCCAGCAGGCAGAGAGTCGCAGAGCAGAGAGGCTCTGGCAACCAGTTGTCTCAGGAAAAGTGTCAGCAGAGCAGAGGGCAGCCGTGGCTGGTTGCTCTAAGCCCCCATCATTCTCCACCAGTACCTGGCCTGTAAGAGAGCAATGAGAATTCGATTTGCAAACCTGCTGGGGAATCAGTCCAGAGTTGCGAGGTTCCGGGTACAGGATGTCGCCTGGTGTGCTGTCAGGAGGTGAGTAATGTACACCCTCAGACCTCGGAATCTTCAGCCTCTGCAGGGAAACAGAGTAGTAGTAACCTTATAGGGTTATGTAGTTACTCCTTGCCTTCCTGGCCTCCTTCCACTGGCAGCGTGACGTCCAGCCAGCGCCTCTCATGCTCCGCTCCCGAGTGTGTGTGTGGCTGCCGTGGTGGATTGGTGGCTTCATCAGGACACAAAACACTTTCTTAACGTTTCTAGATACTTCTGTTGGTAATTTCTCTGATTATGAGGGGAAGGAGCGTGACAAGAAGCGGAGCCATCTGTTTCTGACCCTCCAGCTCTCAACAGCTTTCCTCTCACTTCGAGTGCCCAGGGTTAACCAGGGAAAGGCTTTAAAAGTCATGTAGGAGAATCATCTGTGCACTGTCACTGTTAGTTTAGTGGTTTGTGCCTCTTTACCTAACAGCTGCGTGTATTTACTAACTGAATACTACTGGTTTTGTGCTTTGCTTTCTAACCACGGTACAACAGGCTTCCTAGAGGCTCTTGCAGAATGGTTTGGCTCTCCACTGTGGTCAGGACATAGGACAGCACTATCGAAGCAAGCTGGCCTGCCTGCCTTGAGGAAAGCGCTGGCCTTGGGCCCTTGAGGAAACCCTTCTGTTGTGACATTCTGTGACTCCATGACATAATCCTGTCATTCCCCTCAGCCAGAGAAAAACCACACACAGATCTAGGCCCTTTCCAAGGAGCAGAGCTATACCTCCCAGCCTGCTTCGTGTGCTCAATAATGGGTAACATAACGGCTCAGAGCTCAGAGGATGCAAAAGAAACAGCATGCTTTGCAGTAATAGAGGGCTATCGGCTTGTGTGATGTCAGTGATTGTAAGGAGTTGTATAATGGAGAAATACCCAACGAGAAAATAACAACTGTCATGTCCTTCACAGGGCCTGAGTATCCTTGTGACGTGGGGAAGGAGCTGCTGCGACAAATAACAGCCATTGTGAGCTTTTAAGCTGCTAATGCTTGTTAGCTTGCAAAGAGCTTGCTAGTACCTGCTAATACCACTTGCAGAAGTGGTGGGAGTTTCTTCTGTTTACAAGAGAAAAAAGAACAAGGGCTCAAGTGCTGCTGTGTGTTTCTTGATGAGCTTTGTGAGGGACTTTAATCATGACCATGGCAGTAACTGATGATTGAAATGAAATGCTTTAACTCTGTATTTAGTTGTCCTTTTAAACATGAGAATATTTTGGCCTATCTTTGTTTAGTGATATTAGTCCTCTGTCTTTTTAAGTTGCTTCTTATGTACAACCCTTTTTCACCCCGTTCACCTTTGGTGTGTTGAATGCCTTTGGTAACCCACATTTACTGCACGGACAGATCTCCTTTAGCTGATTGGGGTTCTGTGTGTTAAGGTTGAGACCAGAGCATGACAGAAACATACCAAAGGAGGAAGTTTCCCTTTGCTTGATGGCATTAAAAAGTCATTTATTGTGTGTTTGGTATTCAGAGGCCTGTTTCACGAGGGCCCTACCGTGACTCGTGCTGTGGAGTGATGGGTGTTTCTGAGGCAGGGATCCAGCCGGCGTGTGGTGGGTGAAGCACAGATATAACTTATTTTTTTCCTAATGTGCTACAGCTACATGTTAAAAGTAGAGCCTGTTCCTCTTTTCCTTAGGAATCCTGTTATCATTTCACCTGGTGTGCCACCACTTGACATCCTGACAGCCGCTGGGCCTACTGACTCCAGCTGCTGTCGGAGGAGGCGGAAGGCTCTTTGTCCTCCCATTTGCAGCACCCACTCTGTAATCCACCTTGAGTATTTTTTGCTCCCAGCTGCAGGTTAATAACCTGGAATCTGGGAATTCTCCTCCATCATGTCAGAGACATGCATCCCAGAGGAGCAGCGCAGCCCTCCGGCTCCTGTTGCTGCTCCTACGTGTGCTTGGGTTGAGTGCTGGGGAGGTGGCTGACCGAGTTTTAGCAAGTGTTAGTAATTTCACTGGCTGAAAAGCTAATGGAAGCTATGCCAGGAAAGAAGGATTTTCTTTGAAGACACTTGAAACCTTTGAGCCAAAGTTTATTTTCATATAATGATTTATAGACGTCATTAAACAAGCTACCTGGCAACTTGCTAATTTGAGCTCAATTTTATTCCATTCTAGGGAAGCTGTTCTGCATTCCTCACCATTGTATGCAAGTCCTGCCTTGTAAAAGACGATTTGTTCTTTTTACCCTGCACAAAGATGTGTTTTAATTCGTTATTTTTCATGAAAAGTGGATGTGCATCAGGCTCTATTAGCACCAAGGGGTTCAGGGCAAAGAGCTCGTAATTGGAACGCGAGGTTGTGGAGCCTGTGGTGCCTTCTGGGCTGGGAGGGTTTCTGAGGCTTGTACCTGCCCAGAGCTGTGGGTCCTACGCAGATGCGTTCTCCCTGGCAGTAGTGAGTCTCTTTGTTCATGATGAAGGAAACCAGTGCTCTCTCCAGTTCTGGAGCTTTTAGGTGGTCTTTAATTACCCCGTGCTATGGCAACTGAGATACCACACAGAGCAAGAGTTTGAACTTGACTGTAACAACTGCAGGTTTGAATTACGATTTTACAGGGTGTAATAATAGACCTCTGCCCCTAGCTGTGTCTGAGACCCAGACCTTAGGAGGTGAGCTCCTTGCCTTACTTGAGACAAACAGAGGGACGTGGGATGCACTGTGAGGTGGCACATTGGGAGGAATGGTGTGTTCTAGCAGGAAAGCCAAGCATGGTCCCGCATTTCCCAGCCTGGCTCCCCATTGCAGAGAGGCTGCGGACCACGCTGCAGCTGAGCTCTCTGGTGTTGCAGGGCAGATCTGTCCCCTCTCACCAGGGGACGATGGGTGAGGAGAGAGCCTGGCATCACGGGGTGTGCAGGGCTGAGCGCCGCCGCGTTCAGGCAGCCGGTATGGGGAGAGCCGTGCTGCAGCTTCCTCTGCCTGGCAGTGGGAGCTGTTAGCTGTGGTGGATGGGAAAGGAGCCCGTGCTGGTTCTGGTGCAGATGTCGCTCCCTATTTGTTTTCCATTCTTCTGTACTGATACTCAGTGTGTTTAGTGAGCATTGCGGGCAGCTTGAGATTTTTGTTTCCCAATGTGCTGTTTTGCCGACCAGGAAGAGTCTCCATCAGCGTTTTGGAGCACGTTCAGGTCGGCTGTAAATAGATGCAGCTTCCTTTCAATCAGTGACATTGTGAATACTTCTGTCGGGGCTGGATGTGGCTATTTTTAGCTCTGCTGTCTTACCTAGTCGCTTCTGTTTGTTTTAATAACATTTTTATTTACTCCTGTTAAAAGGGTATTTGAATCAGATACTAATAACATTCCGGTCAGATAAGGAGTTTTCTCCAAGGTTTGTTTTGCTCTGGAGTTTCTCATTAATTTTTTTTTTTAATTATTATTATTATTCTGTGCTCTCAGTTAATTGACATTCTGGTGAATGTCAATGAAGATGAAGATACGGCGTTATGAGTGCAGAGGTGACCTTTGGACTGCAGGAGAAGGCAGGAGGCTGGAGCTCACCCCTCTCTGCAGCATGGCTCGAGCTGCTGTCCCATCAGTGAGCACTGGTAGAGACAACCCAGCAAGGTGACAGAGCATCCAGCATTGATAACTTGTGTCAGGGAGGGAATTGTCCATGAAAAGACAGCAGGGAAAAATTGTCCAGAGCCTGTGAAGGCAGCGGCTTGGAGCTGGGTGCTGTCTCACACTCCCTTGAATGTGTTACTGGCACCATCCATCACTTCAGTGTTACCAGAAAAAGCTTTTTAAAAATATTGTTTCTTTTCCTTAACAACTAGTGATCTGGTTGTTGCAGAAATTGTATAGTATAGCAGAAGAAATCTTTAAAGCAAAAGCTGTCAGTGTCTTTATTTCATAAATAATTGCTGGTTCCTTTTATCTGTTACCTAACGCTATCATTTCTTTAATTCCTGCTTTCTGTTCTCAGCCTTATTTTTCTGTGTGCAGTTAACTGTGCTTATTGTGCTCTTCGTCAGCTCTTGAACTCCTTCAAACTCCTGTCACTTCTCCAGTGCTGCGTCTGTCAGTCAGTTTTGCTATTACCTGGGAGCTGTGGGTTCTGGCTAATAA
This sequence comes from Zapornia atra, assembly GCA_013400835.1. Lineage (NCBI taxonomy): Eukaryota > Metazoa > Chordata > Aves > Gruiformes > Rallidae > Zapornia > Zapornia atra. The sequence goes on along the minus strand of VZTU01020290.1, from coordinate 104,631 downwards.
TTTTTCACTCAATCCAGGAATGTCAGTGAAAGGAAGATTTCCTCTGTGCAGCGGTGGAAGTGCAGGATCTGTTGGTACTATGGGAGGTGGGAACAGAAACGCTTCCAGTGTGGAGAACATGGAGCTCTAGTTGGATTTGTGTGAATTCGGGGCAGGGGAAAGGTTTGGAGAGTGCTGATACCTGGGGAGGTGGATTGGTATGGGCAGACAGGCTGAAGTGGCAGCAGGAGGGAGGAGTAGGATGTTTGTGTCTGCAGCTGTGCTGTGAGCTAATGGCTTGAGGCAAATCCCTCCAAAAAAGGTAAAAACCAGAGAACAGGACTTCTTTGGTGAACAATTTACCCACCAGATCTTTTGAATTTTTCTTAATACTTGCGAGTCTTAGATCCTTTCGAGCAGTGCTCCTGGCTGGGCAGTGGAGATTCTGGTTCTGTTTTCCTCCGTTGTAAATCTTCAGTGAAGTAATTGCAAGTTACTACAAACCACTCTCATCGCTCTGTCATCTGGTTTTGCTCCTTGGCTTCCCCAAAGACTTTTCCTTATGGTCTGCCCTCCTCAAGAGTCTCTTACAGTGCCCAGATCTTCCTTCATTCCTCATCCCTCACCATCAGCCTCTGATCCATCATCCCTGGAAATAAAGCTTTCCTGCAGCCCTCCCGTCTTCCTGGCACCACGGCAGCGATTCGCCTCGTGGGCCACCCAGATGGACCCTGCCGCAGAGCCACGCTGGCTCCAGGCACGGTGCAGAGGGGTGCTCAGGGCTGCCTGCATCGCTGGTGCTTTGGAAAACACCCGAGGTGACATCTTCCCCCACTGTTGTCATGAGACAGGTAACAAAAATCTCATTAATCATGAGATTCCCAATTAATTAGAAGGAGCTCCATCACTCGTCTCGTCCTTCCCCAGGTACAACCTGCTGAAGAAATAGGTTGTGCTGGACACCTGCAGTTCTTTCTCTGATGCCTGTGTTGCTGGTGGTTTTAAGAGCAGCATTCAGGCTGCCTGATGCCTAGCCAAGCATGGGGACTACGTAAAAACTCCGAAGTGATCAGATTCTTATCGGTCCTGTGCAGAGTGTTGGGGGGATCCTGCAGCTGGCTGGTCCCTTTCAGGTCTAGAGTATTGTTCCAGTGCCAAAGCCACGCAACCAGTGTGTCGATGACCAGTCGCTGTCACGCAGTGGGTAGAAACCTGTTCTTGGGGTACTCAAGCTGCACGGCACGGCTGTGAGGTGTGGGTCTGCTGACAGGCCCACTGAAGGCTTGGGGGGGGCACAGCCTGGGAGGTGTGTATTTGCAGAGCTGTGCATGTGTCCAGCTGTCTGGGAAAGCTCCTGGTAGGGAATCCTCGTACAGGCTGGTTAGAGCTGATCTTTTAAACAATAATACTGGGAATTCCCTCTGTCCCTGTGAAATCCCAGGGGTTTGGTGACTGTGTAAGGCACATGCATATCCGCGGTGTAGCTTGGTGTACGTACCTAAGTGCTGCCAGTCACAGGCTCTTCAAAGGACATTTGAAATGCCAGTTCTTATTTCAGCTGAACTGGTACCAAAAAGGGGCTCCTCACAGGGAATGTTTGGGGGTTTTTCCTGAAAGGATGATGGTGAATAGTCAGTGAAAGCTGCTGCTCTAACTGGTGTGATATACCCTCTCCAAGGGTTAGAACAGTGATCTCAGGCGCTGCTGACCTTTGCAAGTGCCCTGGGTTTGAATTTCCCCTCTCACAACTCTTAAAAGCTTCAATTAAAGAAAAAATAAAATCTTAACCATATTTCTGTGAGAGAATTTCTGTGTGACCTGTTGTGACAAACCTGCTGTGCCTGGGTGAGGAGTGGGACCAGCCCTGTCCCGGTGCCTTCCCACCGGGGCTGAGGGAACACCCTGTCTCCCACTGTCCCCCAGCCCTAATGCTCTTTAGGGCGCTGCAGAGCTGGGAGAACCAGCGTATGGCTTTGGTACGACAGGCTTGCAGGTATCCATGGTGTCCGACTGGTGCACAAGTCAATGATGCTTTGTGCTCTCATTTATTTTATCGTATCATTTTTAATAATCTATTTTTTTCATAGAATCACAGAATGCTTTGGGTTGGAAGGGACCTCAAAGATGACCTAGTTCCAACCATGAGCAGGGACACCCTTCACTAGACCAGGTTGCCCAAAACCTCATCCTCAATTGCTTCCAGGGATGGGGCTTCCACGTTTTTAATCGTATGCTTAAAAACGTTGCTGGAGGAGTTCTGCTCATCCCTGCTGGAACCTGGCTGACAGCATTTCCTCAGTGTTAATTCACATGGCTGTAGCTTATTATGACTCAGTTAAGAGCCTGTGACAGTTCTGAACTTCTGGGTTTGGAGGTCTCTGGGATTTTGTGCTGCAGTTGGGAAATGGGGCTCAGTGAGCCACAGGCTGTGTGGTGCCAGCAGCATAAGCTCACTATTGTTCCTTCCTCTCCAGCCCTCTGAACCTCTTCTTTCTCTGCTGTAATTAAACTGGAAAGTTTGGAAAACATTAAACGGGGCTGAAATGTTTGGCATGGCATTGTTGAACCTCCGTGTTGGGATATTTTTATACTCCTCCCACAGTTGTCTTTGTGGGGTTGGATTTTTGTTGGGGGTTTTTTTGTCCCTTTTGTTGTTGTTTGTGGGTTTGTTTGGTGAAGAGCCAGTGGCTGGGACCACGCCAGGGATTTTTCTTTCATGGCATTCATCACTGTTTGTTGCCACTCTTTCGTCTCTTAATTACATGACTGTAATCTTCTTTGGGTCATTGTCCAAGCAGGAGTTCAGTCAATTCAGCATTATTTTGCTCGGTGCCGATGCCGTTTCCATCATGTGTGAAATAAGAGTTAATGAATTAGGTTCAGTTCCCTACGGGGCAGGTTTTGTTCTCACACTGGGGTCCCTGCTCTCTGCCTCCTGGCAGAGGAATGTGGGCTCTCCAGAGCTGCTGTTTGTCAGTCGCTGGAGATAAGTGACTTCAGGGGGTTTGGTGACAATGGGGAACAGCCTGTGCCCAGGAGCCCAGACTTGCGTCCCCTGCTGTGACAGGGTGACCCTGGGCCTGAGGGCTGGCTGGGAAGGCCAGGCAGCCCTGGTGATCTTCTCATCCCCCTCTGCAGTGAGGGAAGGCACAGCTGAGTAAGATAGTTTGTTAAAATGGGAACTGAGAGGAGCCCTTAAACAAAAGAGAAAGGGGGGAAAAAAAAAGTCCCTGCTCTAATTGTAAATTGCTTTTAAGGAATTGAAAACTTGGGGTTGGGCGGTTGGTCTGTGTTCCAGAAAGCACATTTGTTTGTAAAATATTTCAAGAATGGTTCTTTTTGTGGACAATAATTAGAAAGTTTGGAGAATCTCATGAGATACTTTCTTGATTAGACTTTCTCCTTATTTAGAGAACAAAACCCAGCTTGTGTCATCTTCGAAACATCTCCCAAACCAGTTAAAGGAGTCAAGTGCAGCCTAGGAGCTGTCTGGTCATAATCCCTTCTCTGGTATCCTCATTGTGACCAAAGAAAGCCAGGGAACCCCAGGAAATCCAGCTCTTCCGACAGGAAATCTTGCTCTGGGATCCAGATGTAGCGAGAGGGGCTGCTGGGAAGCTGAGGACAGTTTTCACTACACCTGCAGCAAAGCCTGTGTGTGCCTGATGAGCCCTGCACTGTCCACTCAGAGGGATCGCTTTGCTTCTGAGTGGTTGGTGGTTTGTTGGGTTGGTTTGTTTGTTTTGTTTTTCTTATTTAGGCCTCTGATAAAATTAGGTGATGTGGAGTTGAAAGGACAGGATGTTCCCGACTGGGGTAAATGCTCTGTGATATGCACTACAGTGGAGTTACTGTGGGGAACATGAAGTGGGTGTTGCATTTCTTGCATGGATAGTACACTCTGGAAAACAGGAGATGTGGTAGGTGGCTGTATGATTGCTTAGTTGAGCATTCAGGGGTGTGTGACCCTTTCTGGTAGTGTAATTTTGCTGTAAGATGAAATTACAGCGACACTTGAATTAAAGAAATAAAGGTCTCTTGTGTGTATGTGTGTATTTTCAATTTTCAGTCGAAAAGGGTATTCCATCTCCTGATGTGCTGCCTGGTTGGGAGCAGGGAGCAGGGATGGGGCAGGGAGCAGGATGGAGCAGCTCAGCACCAGCCCTTGGGTTTGCTGCTGCCTTCTCTTTCCTCCAAACGCTGGATGTGATTTCAGTGACTGAGGGAGGAGAGGTGCTGCCTGCAGCAGGTTGGCTTTCAGCTCAAAGGGGCTTGCAGATAACCCAAACAGGGTCGTGGGGACAGCAGATACCCCTGTAAAGTAAAAGGGTCTCAGGTACCAGCTCAGGCATGTGTGAAGATGCTAATTGCATGAAATGGAGCTTGTAATGATGCATTAAAATGCTTTTAATGGAAGGTACTCATCAGCAGGCTGCAGAGGTCGTGCTCCCAATGACTTCTCATTTATCCATGAAGATGATACTTATAATTTACTTTTAAAGGCCCTGATGTGATTTATTGTGCTGTAAAACCTATTAGAGGTATCATTAACCAGTGTCTCTCAAATCAGAATGTGGAAGTTGATTTTTTTATTGATAAAGTGTAGGCAAATCTGCCTCAAAGCCCCGGCCCTGGGAACAGCAGCTAGTGTGGCTCTGAACAACTGAGCAGCACCTGCTCTGGGAGGAGGGATGGGATGTTTTGGTGCAGTATGTAAACATCTCAGAAAGTTCTCAGCAGGTAGAAATTGGAATATCCTTAATTTGCCTGTGGGAGGTGGGTGAAGGTTGTGAGCTGAGGCGCTGTAGAGCTGCCTGTGAAGGGGTGATGCTCAGCCTTGGCAGCAGCAGCTACTTCCAGAAGGGTACCCGGGTGCCTCTGTGTCCCTTTATAATTTATCATTGTAACCATGCTTTTATTTCTGACTTTAAAAAAAAATTTCTTTGTTTCTTTCCAGGATTTCTGCTTTTTAAAGACTACTGCATGAATGAGATCGATGAAGCTGTCCCTCAACTGAAGTTCTACGAAGAGGTAAGCAGCAGCGGATTGAGTTCGGGGTCGGAGTGGGGAACGATGCTGAGGAGGGCTGGCCCTGCTCCTGTCCTCGGGCAGGGGATGCTGAGAGGGAGGGAGGGAGAGGAGAGAGGGAAGGACAGGCGTGCAAGGCTGCACCTGTTCTGAGTCAGGCTGGCTTTGTGGTGGGCTGGTTGATTGGTAAGAGATAATATCTGAGATAGCAGCAATTGCATCTCAGAGGGAGGAAGCTGCCCTTTCACACAGTTCAGGGGTCTCTGAAAATGAGCATGTAGCTGTTCGTCAGGTTGGCAGCTCGGTGCAGTACTCCTACCCCATGCTTTATGTGAGTAGCGTAGGTGATTGTTCTGCCCTCTTACTGGGCAAACTTCTACCAGTGCTCTTATTTGCATGTACTGAAACTGCCTTTTGTCTTAAACATAAGCATTTTGAAAGCTGCCGTTAGAGTCTTTGCCCTCTGGGAGTTACGTGTGTTTAGTTTTGTGTTTAGTTTTGTGTTTAGTTATATTAACAACGAAACACTCCAGACGTTGAAAACAAAACAAGGGAAGGAAGTTACCTAAGTGTAACTGACTCTTCATTCACATGTGGCAAGAGATAACTTGAGAAAGGCTGAGAGGATGGTGGGAAGGGGAAGAACACTATTGGAGATTAAAATATCTTTAGGTTTGTTCATGGTTTTCTGTCACAAGGTAGAGTCTTTGACTGTGGTTCGTTTGAAATGGTAATAGGAAATGAGGTGAAATTAGGTTCATCTTGGTCTCTTCATGGTCAGCATATCTGACACCCCAAGGTAAGCCAGGTATGTTCTTGAGAAACAGGATTGGCTTTTGATCTTCTTGGGAAGATGATAAATCTTAGTTCTGGCACAAGAGAGATGAAGTTAGAGGGAGTTACATTTGCCCACTGCCAGTGGAACTGCAGCAGTGGGTTCCTTCTTTCAGAAAGACCTGAAAGCACAGTGTGCTGTAGGGTGACAGCTGCTGTGGGACTTGGATTTGTATCTGTTGCACCTAGAGATGATTCCCCTTAAAGGCAGGAAGCCCAAAACAAGCCAATTTATCTTCTGCTGTCCCAAAAAGCAAAAGCAGAAGGTGGAGCGTGGTTCCTGCTGTGGTGTGGTTGCTGGTCCCTGGCATGGTTGGTGGCTGTTTCTGTGGGAGTCACAGCCAGGCGCTGGCTCAGCTCCATGTCATCCCTCTCTGGTCCTCAGCACCCCTCGCATGGCTCCCCAAAGATTTCCCCATGCCCTCTGTGAGATGCCCAAGCCTTGGCCTTCAGTCCCAGGCACATCTGGCTCTGCAGCACCCACCTAGGCAGAGAACGATGGGTGCCCTCTTGTCTGTAGCTGCCTGGGCTTGTAGGAATGGAGGTGCAGCTGAAACTACATGTGTTTGGATTGTGCTCTTGGATGCTTTGTGCCTTTCTCAACAGCCTTTCCCTGTGGAAAAGGCAGCAGTGTTCAGGGGTCTCTGGGGTTGTGAGGGATGTGAGCAGAGCTGGGGCTGGTGCTAGCTTCCTCCATCTCTTGGGAGCTGTGGTGGCAGGGGTGCAGGAGAGCTTGTCAAGCCCTCGGAGGGGCGAGGGGATTCTCCAGAGAGCAGTACAGAGGTGCCTCTAGATTGACGAGGGTGGTTGTACTCCATTGTCAGGAGATAGTGGATGGCAAAGCCAGACAGGAACCGTGCCCATGACAGGTGTGTGTCCAGAAGGACTGACGGTCCGGAGGTGTGGGTGTCCTTCCGCAGCCCTCGGCTGCTGCAGGCCCCGGCAGCGCTGCCGCAGGGGCTGCTCACCAGCCCCAGCAGCCTCCTCACTCCATTCACTCCTTGTTATATTCCTGATGCTCTAAATATAAACCAGTGGTTAATCCTGTCGTAGGTGCTCAGCTGAAGCACACACACGTGCTCCTCAACAGCCGCCTGTGTGCTCGGGGTTAATCAGGAGTGCTGCCTGAGGTAACCTTTGTCTGGATTACTCCCTAAGCTGAGGGTTTAACATTTCTCTTGCTGGTGGGCTCCCAGCACAAGATGGTCTAAGCCAGTTATCAGCTGGGGGATGAGCCCTCAGCAATGCTCAGTACCCCCCCCCAAACGAGCCCCTCGATACTCACCGTCAGGATCTTTTCCTGTTGTTCTCATCTTTTCATACACTGAAGGTATCACTGTCATAAGTAATGGAAAAGGCATGTTGTAACAGATTGTTTGGCAGGATATTTTTACCTGCCCCTCTCTCCCCGAAACAATTTGAAATTGTATTTTTAGGCTATTAGCAAAGCGCTGCCTAAAAAGAATTGAAATGCTTTGTCATGTACTTCTCCAAAAACCCCATTAAAGATATTTAAAGAGAGGTTCGTTGCGTTTTCTTCCATGACATACCCGATTTAGAATCTTTTCTCTCTTTTTTTTTTTTTTTTTAATATATTTGATTTCCTTGCTGCATGTATTACATGTAGAATAATTTGAGTACATCGGTGCATTAAAAATCGCTCGGCGTAGAAGCGCTCCGTACTCCAGGGATTTCACAGTGCTGCAGCTTAAGTCACGATCGAGCGTTTAAGTGGCTGAGTGAGTCATCCCGATGGGTTTCAAGGGAGAAAAAGGAAAAGAAAAAGAACTTCTTAGGTGCTTGAAAACTCCTGTGTCCCAGTGCCGGCCTCTGAAGAGGTGCTCTGTCAGGCGGTGTTCTGGAGGTGAGCTGCAGCTTTCAGGGGAAGCGTCGCAGCAGGGATGGGTTATGTGGTCTCTGGGTCAGGAGCAGCACTGCGGGGCTGTTGGCTCACAGAGAGAGTGGTGAGGGGCTGAAACAGGCTGCCCAGAGAGGGGATGGATGCCCTGTCCCTGGGGGTGTTCAAGGCCAGGTTGGATGAGGCCCTGGGCAACCTTGTGTAGCTCCAGGCCTGGAGGTTGGTGGCCCTGCCTGTGGCAGGGGGGTTGGAGCTCTGTGATCCTTGGGGTCCCTTCCAACCCAGTCTGTGATTTTATGATTCTATGGGTGAGACGTGGCTCTGCCTCTCGCTGCGGGGTTTTGGCAAGTGCAGAATCACAGGCTCACAGAATCACAGGGGTTGGAAGGGCCCTCCAGAGCCCATGGGGTCCAACCCCCTGCCAGAGCAGGGTCCCTAGGACAGGTCACACAAGTCGGTGTCCAGACGGGGCTGGAATCTCTCCAGAGAAGGAGACTCCACACCCCCTGGGCAGCCTGTCCCAGGGCTCCCTCACCCTCACTGGGAAGTTCTTCCGCAGATTGGTGTGGAACTCCCTGTGCTCCAACTTGAGGCCATTGCCCCTTGCCATTGTGTTTAACAAACCTGTGAACTGAGCTTGTGACTGTTGGGCACGTGTGTGAAGTGCGGTCACTGCAGACATGTCTGATCACATCACTGCTGGGCAGTGCCTGCAGGAACAGATCGGTGGTGGGGGCTTCTGTCACCCGCTGTCCTCTCCTCCAAACCCATACAAAACAAAGGGACTTTGGTTAAAAAGCCCATTGTAAAGCTCATGGAAATGGAGAGACCCTGACCTGGTACATGGCCTGGAAGGCTGTTGGAAGAGACCCCTCTGCTTTGGGGGCTGAGGCAAGTGGCTTAAAGAACAAATCCTGAAGAGCAGGAGGGTGCGTTCAAGTAAGGCGGTGTGATTGTTTAGTGGGATTGCATTAATTAAAGACTGTTTCCTTGGCAAAGATGTATTGAATCATTTTAATTATAAATGGGTACCAAGGGGGAAGTAGTCACAGATGGCAATCGTGGTGGAGCTGTTGCCTTATCGTAGTCTGCAAACAAGAGCGCTACAGCTCGAAAAATACCCAGATTAATGACAGTGTTCCACCTTCAAAGGGAGATGGGCCCGAGGTTGTCACGAGGAGACCTGTGCGAGCTGTCAAGTACAGCTCATCCTGCAAGAGCAGCAGCCGCTGAGTGGAGAAAAGAGAAGAGATTATATTGTGAAAGGGGCAAAACACATGTTTTTAAAGCTTTTCTTGTAAAAGTCCTCAAGAATGGTGCTGTTAACCCTGGTGCAGCTCTTGCTATGGAAGCATGGCTGGCAGGAACAGCGGAGCCTGCTTTTTGTGTCCCTGGAAGTGTGTTTTGCCTGGCCAGGATGTTCTCTGTGCCTCAGGAGGAGACGTGCTGGTACATCGTTTGTGCAGGGCTTATTCTGTGGGCTGAGAGTACAGGCAGCTCTGATATTGCCTGTTCCTTCTCCGTCGGGCGCTGAATGAAATCCTGCTGGGTCTTATTCCACCTCAGTTTGCTTGAGTTGGCGTGGGGATCTGGAGCAAGTTGGTGCACATGAGGTCATTTGGACCCTGGGACCTCACAGGCCGGTCCTGGGAAGGTCCGGTAGGTCCAAGCTCAGACTTTTCCCTGAAGAGCTTAGAATCACAGGATGCTCGTCCAGATCATTGATAACAGTACTGAAGAGAACTGGCCCCAGTACCGAGCCCTGGGGAGCACCACTTGCAACTGGCTGCGAAATGGATGGAGTTCCATTCAACTCTTTGGGCCCAGCTATCCCGCCAGCTTTTCACCCAGTGAAGCCATCCTGTGGGATGCTGAGGGGAAACTGTGTCAGAGTTTGCTGCAGTCCAGGTAAACAGCATCCACAGCCTTCTCATCATCTGCTGAGCAGGTCACCTTGTTGTGAGAGGAGATGAGGTTAGTCGAGCAGGACCTGCCTTTCATAAACCCATCCTGAGCGGGCCTGATTGCCTGGTTGTCCTGTAGGTGCCACGTGATGGCACTCAAGATGATCTGCCCCACAGCCTCCCCTGGCCCTGAGGTCATACCGACAGGTCTGTAGATCCCTGGATCCTCCTTCTGACCCTTCTTATGGATGGTGTCGCATTGGCCAACCCCCAGTCAGCTGGCATGCTGTATGTTTTTAATGTTCTGTCAGTCCAGGAAGAGCTTCTCTAAACATGCTCCAAGGAAGGGCCTTGGCCTTGGTGAGGGTCCCCACATGGGATTACTGTTGTTTCTCCTGGAACACAGAATCACAGACTCGTAGGGGTTGGAAGGGACCTCAAGAGATCATCAGGTCCAACCCCCTGCCAAAGCAGCTCCCTATCTCATATTGCACAGGTTGGCATCCAGACGAGTCTTGAATCTCTCCAGAGAAGGAGACTCCACCACCTCCCTGGGCAGCCTGTTCCACTGCTCTGTCACCCTCACTGTGTAAAAGTTCTTCCCCATGTTGGTGGGGAACTCCCTGTGCTCCAATTTGCAGCCATTGCCCCTTGTCCTGTCCCCACAGACACTGAAAAGGGGCTGGCCAATTCCCCCTGCATCCCATGCCTAAGATATTTATAAACATTAATTAGGTCCCCCCTAAGTCTTCTTTTCCCCAGGCTGAAAAGCCCCAGCTCACTCAGCCTTTCCTCCCAGGGGAGATGTTCCAGGCCCTTCATCATCTTCGTAGCCCTTCTCTGGACCTCTCCAGGAGGTCCCTGTCTTTTTTATCCCAGGGAGCCCAGAACTGGACACGGTACTCTGACCTCCTGTATCACACATGCAGAAACTTGAGATATTTTGTGAAATGGTCCTTCCTAGACGCCTTTAGGATTCAACTTGTAGCTGAAAAGGTGAACCTTTTGAAATGTTCTTTATAGTCTTTCTTGGACACCCATGCTTAGCATGCCACGATCTCCCTGGAGCAGGATGCTCAGGCGCTGGGCTGGCAACTGAGGGCTGTCACGGGGAGATGCTGTGATGCTGCTGCTACCTGGATAGTCCAGAGCATCGAGTGAAATGATCTGAGGAAAGGATCAATGCTCCTGAGTGTTTGAGGAGCAGGGTCAGCGCTCTCCAGCTGCCAGCTGGGCAGAGAGGAAGGAAACCATCAGAAACATGGCTGTGCAGTTGTCCTCGTTTCACTGTCCTTACCTGGGCCAGTCCCTTCCTGCAGTTGGGCTTCTGACTTGCCCTGCGCTGTGTTCTGGTGAATGGGAAGAGGAAGGACAGTATGCTGCTCCAGTGTGGTCCTTCTCACATCGTAGGAAACAAAGCTATGTAGCAATTTCAAGCATATCTGTTTCTTTGCATAAAAGCTCCGAGGCAGGAAGGGAATCTCAGGTCAGCTGGAGTGTGGTCTTGCAGGTGGTTTTTCTGTAAGTCTTAATTAAGAAAAGAATAAAACAAAATCAAGCTTCAGCCCAAGTCCCTTTTTTAGCAGAGGATTGGAAAGTCATTAGCACTGTGCCTGTCTAATGGCTCCTTCTCTCTTGTGTTGCAGATCAAAGAGTACGAGAAGCTGGATTCTGAGGACGAGCGTCTGAGCAGGAGTCGGCAGATCTATGACACGTACATAATGAAGGAGCTGCTGTCCTGTTCACACGTGGGTATCCTGCTCACCTCACACTCATCCCTGACCCCAGCCCCCTGACAGCTGGAAGTGCAGACTCCTCAGGAGGGATTGTTAATCCTGGTGAAATGTATCTGAAAAGAACTGTGCTGGGATTTGTTCTTCCCAACCTGTTGTCCACAGACAGGGGCTTTACATGGGGTTTGTACACACGTGTTTGTGGTGCGGTCAGGGGCACGGCTGCTCCGGGGAGAGTCAGTGAATCAGCTTTTTAAAAGGGTAGATGATGGCAGGACAAGGGGCATGGATTAAAGCTAAAGGAGGGAAGGGTTAGATGAGATATTAGTGGGAAGTTCTTTCCAGAGAGAGTGGTGAGGGGCTGGAACAGGCTGCCCAGAGAGGGGATGGGTGCCCCATCCCTGGGGGTGTTCAAGGCCAGGTTGGATGGGGCCCTGGGCAACCTTGTGTAGCTCCAGGCCTGAGGTTGGTGTCCCTGCCTATGGCAGGGGGTTGGAGCTCTGTGATCCTTGGGGTCCCTTCCAACCCAGCCCGGTCTGGGATTCTCTGATTCTATGAATGAAAGTCCTTACCTGCCCAGCTGTCTGAAACCTCTCTTTTCTCTTTTCCAAAAGCCTTTCTCCAAACAAGCTGTAGATCACGTCCAAACACATTTAGCCAAGAAGCAAGTGCCCGCCAGCCTTTTCCAGGTGAGCTTGTGACAGGCTGAACGTTTGGGTGTTCTTCACTCAGGTGACACTAAGTGACTTTGTGCATATTATTTTAGGAGACAGAATAAACGGTACCGGTACATACTCCTCAGGGTGATAGTGATGGTGGAATGCTTTCCTAAGTCAAACAAAAATTACAGATTGCTATTCTTACCTGAAATATTTTTAAGCACATTTTCTGAAAGCAAACGATGCCTCGGGACGTGCACAGAATAGTGCTGGAATTTCTGTGATTTTAAGCCATTAAATGATTTAGAGTAAATCACTTTACACTGGGAAGACACACGCCCTGCCAGGATAAACCCAACTGCACAGTGGAGAAGTTGCTTTCGTGGTTCAGGGATGTGCTGTCTTTGAAAGCATCTTCCCTTTTTCTTCACAGCATGGTAATCCTTAGTTGGTGATTTTGTGGAATTGAGCCCTTGGCCAGCTCACATGCTTTCCCATCTCTCCAGAAAACAAAATCCAATCAAAAGTTGCCTCTCCAAGCAGGGCTTTCTGCACCATTGTAATTGTGCTTTTAAAAACTCTTTAACTCTGAATGAATAAAAGGATGGGAAATGCATATCCTCCATTCGAATGTGAAAATAACCTGTATCCTGGCTTGTTTGTGAAATTATGCATCTTTTGTGGTGTTATTTGCTTTAGAAAATAAATGAGGAGTGAAATACTCTTGCATTGTTACAGCTCTAATACACACTGACACCAGAGCAGCAGTTCAGATTCATGCTAACTGTGGTAGTCTTAAACCAGCATGGCTTTGCACATAACGAGCCTCACCAATCATGGCAGTGTTTGTAAGCTGAAATTCCTTTGATGTAAACCTTCAGTATCTTTATACACTGCAAAAATGCACAGAGTGCCCCTGCCTGATTCTTCCTGCTCAGTGAACTGTTCCTAATGTTGCAGTGAGGTGAGCTGACAAACTGAGAACTGCACTGCTTGAGTGGCATCTCACCGCTAATTGGGGTGGGATTTGGGATTGCTGCTTGCCATCACACGTCAAGAGAGAACGGGTTTCCCTAGAAAAGTCACTTGGGAAGCAGAGGTGCTGGTTTCTTTCCAGGGATAGAGAGGAGAGAGGCACCAAAACCAGCTGATGTGGCTCTGGGAAGCACGGACTCCTCAGGAGGGACCCTTTATCCTCTTTAAATGTAACTGAACAGAACTGTGCTGGGATTTGTTCTTCCCAGCTTGTTGCCCATAGACAGGAGCTTTATTTGGGGTTTGTACAACCTCCCCAGGGCGAACATTTAAGGTTTTCTAGCTCAAGACAATATCTTAGGTATTACTTGGGGCACCTGCTCCGATTCCAGAAGCGCAGTGGGGCTGAAACGCTCTGTTGATCCCTCCTCAAAGCAAACGCCGTCCGTGCTGGGCCAACGGGAGCTGGATGCAGTGGGTAGAGTTGCATCATCACTTCACCATATGCTTGAATGCTAATTGTCTTCCTTGTCCCCTTTTAGCCATATATAGAAGAAATCTGTGATAGCCTCCGAGGAAAAATATTTCAGAAATTTATGGAAAGGTATGAACACAGCTTCTTATCCCAGCTTCCTACCTAAGGCAGCAGGAGGCCAGGTCCCTTAAGTATTGCTGTAAAACAAGTCTAAAAACGTTTAGTAAACATCATGAATTAATAGTGTATTATCAGCCAGCTCCTGCAAATGAGTAGTAGCTTTGTTGTATGTCACGATTAATGTCAGGATGTCTGAGTGGAAAAAGGGTAAAGGTGATGGAATTTTCTGGCGGTAATAGCTTGTGGTTTTGTCTCAGGGGTTTAAAAGTGCAGAGCTATGTTCCTGTGGGATATTCTCCTGAGTAAACCATCTCTGAATGGCCCAGGTGGGCTGCCTTGGAGCTGGACACTTTGCAAGTCTGCAGGAAAGGTCTAGTGAAGACCACGAGGCATCGACCTGGTTCTGCCGAGCAGCCCTTGTACCTGGAGTGGAACTGCTCTTGTGTGCAGGGCCTGGCTGGGGCGGCTCTCACCCAGCCACAGCCACCTGTACCCTGGGGAAGGGCACGGGGATGCTCTGCAGGTCTGCAGGCACGCTGAGCCGCCTGTGAAAATGCCTCCACGGGACCATCATTTCTTTCTCTGAGAATAAATACTGAATTATTTATGTAGAAATGAGAAACCATGTTTTGGCAGCAGCTTGTGGTATTGATTTTTTTTTTTTTACTTTAAGCTAAAATGAGTTTAAAATGTCCCTTGGGGTATTCGGAGGCTCATTAACATAAATCGAGCTGACTCTGTTTTCTTATAATTATCTTTCTCTCTATGTAATTTAAATGTTTGTTAGTTCTGAACTTAGTTCTGTTTTTCAAAATTAAAAACCATGTGAAAGACAGATGGGAGGACATACCAAGCACTTCCAATTACAGGAGTGGGGTTACCTGATACCCTCCTCTAACAGGGGTGTCAGATGCTCTGTGTGCATGGCCTGGGGATTGTTTTTCTTGCTGGGGGTAAGGTGAGGGCAGTCGGGCAGGAAGGCTGCTGTTACTGACTCGCACAACACAGCTTTATTTAAATCTCAGTCTAGCCTTCTCCTGAACACCTTACACAGACTCTCACACAACTTCTACACTTTCTCTTTCACAGTGACAAGTTTACTAGATTTTGTCAATGGAAAAACGTAGAACTAAATATTCATGTAAGTATTTCCCAGTGTGTTTCTCTTGTCCAAGGCTGATACAAGAGTGACATGTTCAGTTTTGGGCACTGCCTCTGGAAGGGCCTCCCAAGGAGTGTGGTGAATGTTACCTGCTCTTCTGTTCCTAGACATACAGCCCTAACGCTTCCTTTCTGGGCATTCCCTCTGCCTGTCCTGAGTTCATAGCCTCTTGATTTTTGCAATGGCTGTAAAAAACCAGCACTGCCAGGATTGCTGCTCCTCAGCAGCCCCCAGCCCACCCGTCTCCACTTCCCACCCCGGTTCTGACTCAGTCCCCAGCGCCCTGACCCCAGCCGCTGCCTTGGTCCCTCTGTGCTGCTCTGCTGCGGCTTCGGCTGGGCACATACTCTCCTCTGGGGTAGGTGCCTTGGCAATGGGACCATCAGTTTTTGGCCACTGATACCTTGTTCATCTTGGTTGCCCTTCAGCCTGTAGTGCCTGTGTGTGCCTTGAAATGCAGACAGCCAGGGACAACTCTGAAACAATAAGCACAGTGTGAATGACAACAGCCCAACCCATTCGTAGATGGTTTTGCAGCAAGTTGCCTAAGGCTGAAAAGTGAAATCTGATTTGCTTTTGTCTTTTGTGTTCACAGCTGACCATGAATGACTTTAGTGTACATAGAATAATAGGAAGAGGGGGATTTGGTGAAGTGTACGGCTGCAGGAAGGCAGACACTGGAAAAATGTGAGTATCTACACGCTTCGGTGTAGGGGAGTTGTGGACTCTGCACTAGTAAGGATAAGGAAATCCTTCCTGTGGTTTCCTGCAGAGCCACGGGCAAGCAGTGTGGCATTGCTGTGTGGTTCTGTGCAATTAAACCCTATCCCAGGAGGTTCTGATTCTGCATCCCTTTAAGCTCAGCTTGATGCTCAAGCCTGTTCTGTGCCATGCAGTGGAGCTGCAGTTCAGCCTCTTGGGCATGTCCTGCCTTGAAATGGGCTGGGACACGTGTTTCAAATGAGTGTGTGCTGAAAGGGTGCCCTGGGTCAGAGCCTGGCAGTGCCCATAGAAGTTCCCATGGGGGCTGTGGTGACGGCGAGGGGTCCCCTCTCCTCAGCAGGTTGCTCTTCTCTCAAGAAGCAGCTGGTGCTGATGTAGGGCTGGAGGATGACACAGGAGTGAGCTCAGTGCTGCTTGGTCTGAGTAGGTTCTGGCTGCAGCATTCCTGATGGGTGTCATTGCCCATGTTTCTGCCCTGATGAGCATGTGTCACTCGTGAAAGCAGTGATCCTTGCTTACCTTTGGGAATGTAGCTCCAGTGCTAAGCCTCTCTGTGCCCCAGCTCTTGGTGGGAACTCGGATCAACATGTGTGGGGTGCTTTTCCTTTTCTGGTCTCACCATTCACACACTTCTCCTAATCAGCAGATCTCCATCTCTAGGCCTAATTGTCCCATCACATCCTGTTTTAAACATCTTAACAGACTGTTCTCAGAATTTAGTAATGTATTTATTTACACACACCCTTTCATCTTGCTCTTCTCCTAAAAGTTTTAGTCCAGGGACCATCTGTAAATGCTTCTAACATGGTGTGGCTGAAGTGCCAGGTCCCTGCAGACCTTCACTGGCCACTCTGTGTGCTTGGCATCCTTGACAAAAATAAACTCCAGCTCTTAACAAGTGCAGGACCTCTCAGTGTTGCTGTCGTGCTCAGTATTTTTGCAGTGACCTGAAGTATCTGTGTTAATGCTGTTACTAACAGTGCTGCCGTTATTCTTGCTTTGGTACCTTGCTGTCCATGTACAACCTGTTGATTTGTCTGTGTACAGAACTACACATTGTACTTAGCTTGGGCCACACCACGCAGGCACCCACCCTGAGGAGGTAGCTCTCAGATGGCCAGGCGTTTTCATGTCTGGGCTTTGCTCTGGCAGGAGATGGATGAACCTCGGGACTGGTGAGGGAAGCAAAGGACAGGTTTGACTGAGGGTTAAGAGAAGGGCAGTGTGGGAAAACTGGCCTCTTTCAAATTTGAAGCAGGACTTTAGATGAGGTTCAGTGTCTGGGTAGAGGTTTGGTTTAGTTCTTTCTTAATCCAAACCTGTTTACCCATCCCTAATCCAGATCCCGTCCACTCTAGACGGCTGCCTCTGCTGCGCTTACTGCCTGCAAGGAGCTTGGGAAGCCACCCCTCCAAGGTAAATGCCATCGGTGTTTCACTAACCCAC
Organism: Zapornia atra; assembly: GCA_013400835.1. NCBI lineage: Eukaryota > Metazoa > Chordata > Aves > Gruiformes > Rallidae > Zapornia > Zapornia atra. The sequence goes on along the minus strand of VZTU01020290.1, from coordinate 87,735 downwards.
AAAGATACACCCGAGGCTTCTGTCCCATCACCTCCCTCAAGGACACCCAAGCAGGGGCCAGCAGTGCAGGGGGCAGCCTGGAGCAGGAGGGACAGCTGTGCTTTCTGAGCATGGGGCCCGAGATGAGACCGAGGTAGCAGATTTCCATCAGCCATAACCAGCTGTTCGCTTTGCTGGGTGGTGTCAGAGCAGGAATAAGGGATAGCATGTGGAACCAGTAGTATCCCTGCTACTGGTAGTATCCCTGCTACTGGTAGTCATCACTTGCCAACTCCTCGGCGAGATTCCGTGCTAGGAATATACTCCTTGGGTTGGCAACATGAAATTCCAGCATGTTCCCTCACACTCCTCCCCACCCTGGAGACATGGCAAGGAACGAGGTGGTGTTTTTAGGGAGCACAGAGGGAAGGTGGCACATGGCCCTGTTCCTGCACAGAGCTGTCTCAGCATAGGCAGTCGGTTAGTGGTGACGTGGTACTGTGCCCTGAACACAAATGGCCTGAAGATCCATCCTGCCCGTGCCTAGAAGTGATGTCTGGAGGAACAACCCATCCTCCCCCATGGGTCTGTAGCAGTAGGCTCACTTCATGTCTTGAAAAAATACCCACAGACTGGTTTATATCCTGCTCCTGTTGGATGGTTGTTAGGGCAACGTTGGGTTTGTGAGCAAAGCTTGATTAATTTGTGTAAGACGGGTGGTAGAAGATTAAAAAAAGCTTTTTTGGTATATGGCTGACCTTTCTTTGCATAGAAAGAAAACTCAGAGAACACCCAAGCAAACCCTCAGCGTATGTTCAGGATGTTACCTTCCTGCTAGAGCTGAAACTGGTAGAATTAAAGGGTCTCTGCTTTTAATTCACACTGCAAAGCCTTTCTGTGGGTACTGGAAGATGGACGTGTGATATGTAACTCCTGTGTCACTGGGGCTTTGGACATGGAATTACCTGTTTAAGGACGTTTCTCTGTCAGGAGACTTCTGCTGAAAACACTTTAATTCTGTCAGCTGTTGGAGATGTCCATGTTTAGTCATGCAATGATGCTTTTACTACCAGGTTTAAGTCTTTAAAGAGATGGCTTATGGGGTGCTGTGAATGTGTGTGGTGTAACTGCTAGTGAATAATTTGAGTATGGGAGGAAATATGTTGTGGTGCTTTTTCTGAACAGTTAATATTTTCAGGTATGCAATGAAATGTTTAGATAAGAAGAGAATCAAGATGAAGCAAGGAGAAACATTAGCCTTAAATGAAAGAATTATGCTGTCTCTTGTCAGTACAGGAGTAAGTATCATTGATTTGTTATTCTTTTTTTTTCCCCACTTACACTATAACAGCTTTTATGTATAATACATACTCCACCTGTTCAGTTGTGTGACATGCAAAAGTTAAACTCCTCAGGAACCTTCCCCCTGATTCCAGCAATGTGTCTGGAGCAAGAATGCAAACCCAAGCCTGCCTTTCAGCTTGGGTGCTCACAGAAACGAGCATCTCAGCTAAAGGGGCTTGAGGAGGTTCCCATTGCTTGGGTAATTAATCCCACCCCTCTTCCCCTTCCCCCTCCCCTGCTGCCCTGATTTGTTTAAATATTCCTTTTTGAAGTATTTATATTTGAAGCTTTTCCAAAAGGTTAGTCTGTCATGTCAAAAATTGTCCTTTCCTGCTGTAGTTACATGGTACTTTGGGAGAGTGTAAGGTGCTATTTCAGAACCCCCCTTGGGTTGCCCATTCTGCCTCCTTTTCCTGGGACTCTTCAGCCAGGTTTCCATTCTGTTAGCTATGGTACTGAGCTGGGGACCTCTCGAGGTGTCCCAGGTACATCTGTCTGTCCAGCATACAGTCTGTTCACAGTTAGCAGTGTCACTGACGGGCGTGGAGAGTGTTACAGCAGGCATGCAAATAGTGTCAGGGCTATGGGGCAGGAGGATCATTGCTGTGGTTATGGGATGGCAGAGAGCACAGACTGTGTGCCCTCTGAGACAAGGTCTGTACCTGGCAGATCTTCACTAAATCCTGCTTTTGGTGTTTATTTAAAAACCCCTCACCTGTGATGTGTTCAGCATTGCTGTGCCCATGAAATGCACACACAGCATCCTTGCTGTCCTCCCTTCAGGGAAGCTGTTGGTCTGATCGGGCTTCACGATGGGCTGTCTGTCTGTCCCCACTGATGGCTAATAGGCACAGCTGCAGGGACTTGCCTGCACTGTGGTGGCCCTTGTCTTCTTGCTTAGCTTTAAAGGATGGAGAGGTATTTTCCAGGGCTCACGTACAGATAGGGAGTTAGAATTCCTCAGCGATGCCCTTTTGTCATCAAGTGAAGACGTGTGACTCGGCACTTGGCACTTCCCAGCCTGACAGCGGGTGCATGAGGTGCCCTCCCATGCACAGGCAGAACAGGAGAGCTGGTTGGCATTTCTTCCCTGGAAGATGAGCTTTCAGACTTCTCTACCCATCAGATAGTTTCCCTCTGCTCTTAGGAATATCCTGGTAAGACAAATCCTAAGCCAGCAGCTGGGGAAGCGCCACATCAGGGGCTTACTGTGAAGGTTTAACTTGCCCTTTTTGCAAAGCTCTGTGGGAAGGATGAGGCATTTATTGCTCCTTGTGCTGTTCGTTGGAAGCTCCTCCCCAGCCTCAGCCTCTCTGGAGTGGGCAGCGTGCACCGAAAGGAAAGCAAAGCACTGCCTCTAACATGGAATTGTGTTTGGCTACGGCCTCCAGACAGAGGAAGGACTGGGAAGTACTCCTTTTGCTTTTACCTCTGGAGTTCAGGGTGGGGTTTCATGGGCCTGATGTTTAACCGAGGTCTGTGTTCACCACGCAGCAGTTGGGGCTTTTCCAGAAGCATCAGGAGTCGTGAGGGTCGGTGGCCTGAAGCTCTGTAGTGGAGACTAGACAAGAAATCAGCGATAATCATCCCATTAACTTTAATTTGCCATTCTGTTGCTTCAGTCCTGGATGTGCATTTTCACGTTGGGTGATTCAAACCCAGCAGCTCTCAAGGCTGCGAATGATGGAGCCGGTCCTGTGCGACCGGCGGCACTGGGCAGCAGCAAAGCACAGCGAGCCCTTTGGTTTGTTCATTAAGGCTTCTCAGCTCGTTAGAACGCAACGTCTTCTGGATCCTCAGCACTTTGGAGAAGCAGTTTTGTTCACAGTCCAACCCATTTGGGTTAGATACACCTGCTGCTGCGAGGGATGCTGGGGCGGCTTCGGTGTGCAGGATGAAACCGGTCTGGAAGCGGGAGGATGAGAGGGTTGATTTCATCCCTGAACACAAGCTGTTAGGTTGGAGTGGCGCGTGCCGTCCCCGGCGACAGGATTTATGGGCTGCCTGGAACAAAATGGAACTGGGAAGTTCATCACAGTACAATTAGTCATTTAACTGGGAATCCAGATGTCTCTGCGAAGTATGTAATAGCAGCTGTGCGGATTACATGTGTCTGTGTAATCACTTCTGCTAATCCACCTAAAATGTTGGCATTCGTGACTACTTCTTGAACAGGGAGCTCCCAAATTTGGGTATATCATGGCTGTGCTGTGACAGTGGCTTTTCATGGTAATGCTGGGAATCAGCACGGCTCAGAAGTCCGACAGACCCCTCTGCAGAGCCAAGGGAGCTGCTGGACTGGCCTAAAGCCACAGAGTGCGGGCTTGGTGTTACTGGGCTTCTCCATTGCTGCATCCACCTTGTCACTCGCTCTTGCTGTGACAGGGACAGACTTGCTGAGGTCTGTGTCCCCTCTTCTGCAAGACGTGGGTCCTGTCATCCTCTCCCATGGGGGCTCAAAGCACGTTTTGCAGTTCTTCGAAGGCAGCGCAGCAGGGAAAATGGTTCACTTGCTGTTAAAAGGGAAAAAAGACATTTCTGTGAGAGCCAATCCTTGCCTAACACTTGAAAACTGAAGCATTGAAATCACCAGGACCGTCGCTGGGCCGTGGGAAAGTGATCTCCAAAAGGTGCTGTCCGTGGAAGGAGGTGGCTCTTGACTTGGAGGGGGTCGTTGCGGCAGCCGGGTGCCAGACCCTTTGGGGCTGGGGCTCCATGACCAGAGAGCAGTTAAGGGGCTTCTGCAGCTCAAGATAAAATCACAGAATCCTTTAGGTTAGAAAAGACCTTTAAGATGGCCAAGTCCAGCCATTAACCTGACTGCTGAGGCCACCACTCAACCGTGTCCCCAGGCGCCATGTTTCCATCTACACATCCTTCAGTTACCGACCCCACTGCCCCGGGCAGCTCACTTGCCTGCTGGCTGGATTCAGGTTTCCTCCAGGGAGTGATAAGGCAGAGCAGAAGTAGGCAGGCTGCACAATAAAACACCCAACATCAATACCCAAGGGCTTCACTCCGAGAACAGGTACTTTGGTAGTCCTGAAGGGACATCTGTGGCAGTGGCAGCTGGTGGTGTGTGGTGTTGGCTGGTGCCCTGAGCAGGTTTTTCACGTTTGCCATCATTTCCGTGGTCCTGCTCTAAAGCTGGGTGCTGGGCTTAAACAAGAAAGTCGGGATCAGAGGTTTCCTTCTAAAGTAATTATTAGTGTGCTTACACCTTTAGAATACTAATTACATTCCTACAATTCTGTGTAGCTATTCTCAGGTTTTGGCCTTCCACGTGATGTATTACCAGTGACTTGTCTTCTGCAATTATTTGGCCTTAATCCCAGGTTGTTCAGAAGTACAGAGCTGCTGCCAGGCTCTTCTGCACTCACACATTGCTGTCATACTTCTGCTTATTTTTTTCAGGGCAGAAGCTTGACTGCAGTGAGGCATTACTGCCTTGGAAAACTTGCTTCATTGCTTTATGTTGCATTTTTTAAAATACCTGTAGGTTTTGTGGGGGGGGTTATAATGCTGGGAAATATTCTTTCACCATGGTTTTTGTGTCAGAAAAGCATCGTGGTGCTGCAGTGTCTCTGTGTTAACCAGTGGGAGAGCAGGGCTAAGTGCAGGCTTACACTGGAATGGGACAGGCTTCTTTTAATAAATGAAACCTATAAAGGTATCAGCAAGTTCTGGTATAGAAGTGTCCTGCTTACACACCTGTGCATGGTGTTTAAGCTCTAACACAAATCCTTCTGGGTAATTGGATTGCCCTAGGGCTTTGGGAGCCTGCTTGGGCTCTCCTCGGGTGTCCGGTGGAGTCAGGAAATGAGGCTGTTGATTCTACCAGAGCTTTTGTTCTGAAGGTCAGCAGTAGCTGCCATAGTCTGCAGGTGGGAGCAGTGCAGAGCCTGTGAGGGGAGAAAGGAGAAGCAGCATCTTCTGCTGGATGCCACGTTGCTGTGCCTGGGGGCTCCGTATTGCTCGGAGCATATCGTGGTCGGGCGCTTTGGGTGCGGAGCTGATGAGATGGGACACGACAGGTCCCAAGGCCACTGTGTGTTGCTGCTTCTAATTTGGGAAGGAAATGAGTTCCTGTTAGAGATTCCCAGAGCTTTCCCTATCGATACTGCAAGAATTAGCACATTGTTTAAGTCACATTAGGTCACATTCCTGCTTCCTGCGTGGTGTCCTGGCCCGGCAGTTAAGCTCCTCTTAGCTCATCTTCCTGCCAGCCTCGTGCTTTTGAGGTCTGCCCATGGTCCGTTGGAATTGTGATTCAGCCCATGCCGGTCTGACAACACAGCCCTTCCTTACCTGTCCATCATAGACTCACCCAACAGCCCTGGTGTCACCTGGCTTTGGAGAAGGGGTCAGGGAGGTAATTCTTAATTAGCCACTTCCAATATAGCATCCAGGATAGGCTTAAACAAGAGAGGAACGTCTGCCAGCTTCCCACCATGACATCTGTTGACACCTGTGCGCTACAGAGGTACCAGCCCTCAGCACAGAGTTCCAGCTGTAGTTTCCTGTGCTGCTTGTCTCCAGCGTCAGTGTGAATGGAGGTTGAACTGCATCAAGAAGTGGGAACATCATCCATCCCTCCATCCCTGCACAGCCCGTCCGCAGCGATGCTCTTTACATCTGCACCCACCTCACTTATTTTCTGGGTTAGCCATGATCTGGACCTTGTTGTTCCTGCTTCCCATGCATTGCACACCCCTCAGAGGTGTGCCATCCTGCCTAGAAGATTCACCTTCCTCCTAATCACCCATTGCCAATGCTGCCGGAGAGCTGCAGGACAGCAACGGGTGGCTGGACACCTCGGGCAGGGTGCTGCTGCCTGTGTAGCTGTGTTTAACATGTGGGTGAGGGTGAAGCTTCCTTTCCTTTGGGGTTCAGTGTGTGACACGACTCAGCATCGTGATCGGTGTTACGTCAGCAGAGAGCTTGCTGTGCAGTGTGGGAATTCAGGAGTATCCCTGACACTTGATGGGAACAGCTGCTTTTATCTCAGAGCTGGACTGAAGCTTGTTGGCTTTAATGTGTCCTGCCTGGAATTCGAGTGCAAACCTGGGTAAATATTTTTATAGTACAGAATCACAGATTCATAGGGGTTGGAAGGGACCCCCAGAGCCCATCAGGTCCAACCCCCTGCCAAAGCAGGGTCCCTAGGACAGGTCACACAGGTCGGTGTCCAGATGGGGCTGGAATCTCTCCAGAGAAGGAGACTCCACACCCCCCTGGGCAGCCTGTGCCAGGGCTCCCTCACCCTCACTGGGAAGAATTTCTTCCTCACATTGGGGGGGAACTCCCTGTGCTCCAACTTGAGCCCATTGCCCCTTGTCCTGTCCCCACAGACACTGAGAAGAGGCTGCCCATGTCCCCTTGTGTCCTACACCTTCAGAAGATAGCAATGCTCCCTGCAGCTTTTAAGCCCTTGGCTTGTCACAGCTTTTCTAATTTTTACATTAAAATGAAATAGCAAAATCAAAGATCTCTAAACTCTCAGTGCAACATCAGAGTGTGTAGGTTAGCACACCGATTGCTTCAGGAAATCATTACCAATACTGGCAAATATCACAGGAAAAATAAATACCCCGTGTGTTTCCACAGCTTCCCTGAGTAGCACTTTGCTTGCTGCCTGAGATGAACTCTTTGCTCCTTCCCTTCTAGGACTGTCCTTTCATAGTGTGTATGACCTATGCCTTCCACACCCCTGACAAGCTCTGCTTCATTCTGGACCTGATGAATGGTAAGCGAGGCTCGGGCGCCTGGTGACAGCGTTACAGAAGGCAGGACCTGCTGAGATCACAGATGAGGGGAAAAATAACCTGAGGTGTGAAGAATTGACCTGTGAGCAGGAGGGGTGAATTGATCTAAAGCAGGGGAATGTACAGATCAGCCTGGAAAATCCCTGATGCCCTGAAACATGACTGGTGTTAAAGATATCAAAGGCCCTACGAGGCTGGAGGCTTAAGGAAATGATGGTTGTGCAGAGATCAGGAATGCAGCTTTCAGGATGAAAATGAAAAGGCTTTACTGCAAAGAGCTCTGCTGGGAAAACAGCCAGGGAAGCATTCCTCAAAGGAAAGAAATCACACCTAGAAGCCTCAGTGTAACTGGGGAGAACACGGTGAGATGGGCAGGGTTAGGAGCAGGTACCTTACGTGCTGAGGATGCTCAGCACTTTGGGGGGCTTAGCCCTGCCTCTGGCTTGGTCCTGTGGAGAGCACCTAAAGATGCTGGGGCTCATCTGCACGTGCTGCGAGGCTGGAATGGTAATTGGGAAGCAGAGCTCATACCCTGTAGCCCAGAGCAGCTTGGGTGGTTTGCAAGTGAAGATACTCATTCAAATCAAAGCTGTATGTTAAATTCAGGTAAATTGAGGGTTCTTTTCAGCCTGTGGCTTGATCAGAAACGGGTTTTCTAGGAATATTCACAATTTGATGTGTTGATGGTGTGGATTGGCTCACAGGGGACATTGCATAGTGTCCTGTTTGATAAGGGACGTGTGACAACATCCCCAGCATGAATATTTGAGTATTTGGGTGCAGATGGGTCTCTCCCAGTCAGGCTGCTGGATGTGCTGATGTGTTCAGTTCCCAGAAACCTCTGTGTGTGGCTGTTACTGCTGTGGAAATCCTTCGTGTGAAGAGTCAGTTGCTGGATTAGTCACCGAATGCAAATGTGGATGAAGCAAATGCATTTTTAAAATGGAGTTTCACAGTGATCACATTTATTTATTAACTTCCTGGGGAGTTTTGTCATCCTGGGTACTTGGGAGTGTAGGTGTTGGGTCTGTGTCCTCCACAGGTTACAGGAACCTACAGATGCTGTGCTGTTCCCCCACAGCATCGTGCTGCTGTTCTTTTCATTGCATCTCAATCCTTCTCATTCCAGGAGGAGATTTGCACTACCACCTCTCCCAGCACGGAGTGTTTTCTGAAAAAGAAATGAGGTTTTATGCTACTGAAATCATCCTGGGGTTAGAACACATGCACAATCGCTTCGTCGTGTACAGAGACCTAAAGGTAATCGCTGACATAGTGACTGTGTCCTCACAGGCAGCTCTTAGGTAGCAGCAAACGAGCCAGAGGAAGGGTCTGACCTGAAACCTGTTCTTGGGAAGAATACAGATCATTTGTTGTCCTTTGGCTGAATTTTCTAATGAATTGTCAATGTAATTACAGCCTGTGCTGTTACCTGCAGAATGATTTATTCTCACCCCTCGGAAGCATTTCCCAGGTCTGTTAAAAAACAGCCTCCTTGGGGTCAGGATAAATCCTGTGCAGCTTAATGAGGCTGTTAATTTAGGGAGTGTACTGCATGTCTGAGCAGCGTGGGTGATGGGACACTGACAGGAAGACTGTAGCTTGGGGTGTTTCACTGGTGATGGGGAGGATGAGGGCTGCTTCAAAAGGTGCCTGTGGGCCAGGTGACAGCAAAAGCGGGGAAGAAATTTGCCCAGGGTGTGCAGTGTTGATTGCAAGTCATGGGGGGGAGAGCCACACACCCCCCTCTGGGAAAGAACCAAAAGCAACGTGGACTTGATGCCAAAACTGATTTATTCCTTCATGTGCTTTCCATCCCAAACCTTGCCTGGTTTTCTTCCCTGTCACTCATCAGTGTTTCGTGTCTCTGGAGTTGATGGTAGTGCTCTGTTACCCTGCAGATTGTATCTAGAAGGTGCCTGTGCTATTGATGTTCAAAAGAAAAAGGCAATTACCAATTCCCAGAGTATTGATGTCTGAGCAGCCGTGTTCTGCGGGAGCGTGGAGTTCTGTCAGCTGAGAAATACCAAGTGATAACCTCTCTGTATCTGCATTCCAGCCTGCAAACATCCTGTTGGATGAACACGGGCACGTGAGGATATCAGACCTTGGCCTGGCTTGTGATTTTTCCAAAAAGAAGCCACATGCTAGTGTGTGAGTATGACATACAGGAGCTTCACTGCGCAGGCAGCTCAGTCAGCCCTTCCTGGGGCTGTGTAATTTAACTTTGCCTACAGGAAATAAAACAATAACACTTGGGTGGCACAGGTTTGCCCAAACACTGCTTAGCTGGGTGCTCTGAGGAGGGGTTTGAGTCTCCTCTTTGTGTTTTCCTGCACAGTTGTGGCAGCTGATGTGTAGGCATGGCTGGAAGATGACGCATGATTTCGAGATGATTCACTCCTCAGAGAAGAACCTGACTGAGTTAAAGTACCAGATTGTTTGAATTGTCCTAAACAGATAATTAAATATTCTGCAACTGACTTAAAAACAGGATTTATCATGTCTTTCTCTCTCTGGATCTGGCGAATTGTGTTCCTTGCTGCCTCCTGGCATCGGGTCATAGCTGGGACCTGAATTTCTTGGGTTAAGACGTGGAATCTGCACACATCTGGCACGTGTTATTCCTGGGTCCTCATTTGCCCTGATTTAGTCACAGAATTTATGCAGAAAGGAAAGCTTCATCCTGTCAGAGCTTCAAAGATTGGCAATTCAGTAGCTTCTTGAAAAAAACTCACCCGTTCCAGTTACGTCAGGGGTAAAGACAGTCGGTGGCTGCTGTCTCGTGGTGACCAGCGATGGCCTGGTGGTAAATCTGGCACAGGGCTGCAAGGAGGCATGGGAGCCTCACTGAGAGGTGGGGAGGCTGTGTCATCCATCCATACTCAGGCAAGAGGCTGCCTCCCGAGCCCCCTCCTGATCCTGCTGTCTCCCTGTAGCCTCTTCAGTTTGCCTGTTTCTGTGTCTCTGCTCCTGTTCTGAGGTGTTTCCTCAGTAGATACAGGCAAACAGAACACAGGCAGCTGTGTGTGTGCTTAAAGAAAAAGCAAAATAAACCCATGTTTAAAAGTAAATCTCTTTAAATTATGCTATCTTACTGCAAAAACAGGGGGGGCTGGGGCTTGGGGTTGGTTTTTACAATGGTAGTTGTGGTTGTAACTGGGGTTTTGTCCCTTTCTGGCTCGCAGAGGTACCCACGGATACATGGCTCCAGAGGTGCTCCAGAAGGGAACGGCGTACGATAGCAGTGCCGACTGGTTCTCCTTAGGCTGCATGCTTTTCAAACTCCTGAGAGGGTGAGCAAAGCTTTGGGTCCCAGCTGCTGTTCTGAACTCTTGTTCCTTGAGCCTGAGCCTCACTGCTGCCGGTCCCTTGAAGCACTGACACATACCATAGTGCTAACTGCCCAAGAGTCACCTTACTGCTGTCTCTGTGCCTTGGAGCATGTCTGTGTGTGAGATGAAACGGGGCTCTCTTTGCTTCCAAAACAAAGCACAAGCCCCGAATTCCATTTTGATGCTGGCCATATGCCCTTGCCCTACCAACAGGAGAGATAAGCTGTCTTGCAAAGCATTGTACCTCTTTGTACTGGGAAAAGAAAACAAAGTTCTGAGAGCTCAAACATTGATAGCTGCTTTAGGTAGCTGGTAGCCACAGTCTGCAGGTTTGCAAGGTCGTTTCTCATTGTAAATGCTCAATGTTTTACTATGTGTTTTACTGTTCTGCAGCACAGGGCTGATGAGGTGGAAGGATCGGACTGAAAGGGTGGTGCCCTCTCTGCTGGGGTTGCTGCAGCTGAACAAACCCTCTGCATTGTGGCCTCACACTTACTGGTGTGTTTCCTTTCTCCCACAGCCACAGTCCTTTCAGACAGCACAAAACCAAAGACAAGCATGAGATCGACCGGATGACGCTCACCGTGGTAAGGAGCCTGGTGCAGTGACATCCCTCTGGTTGAGTGACCCTCCCTTCCCTCTGAGAACTGGAACTACCCAGCCTGCTCTGAGCGCTGTGTTTACACCTGGATGCTGTTGACAAGCACTATCAAAGAAAAGCTCCTCTCCTGTCTGGGGGAAGCAGATCACGCTGCGTCTAGAATTAAATGTCTCTTTTTGTGCTTCTTTTCCCCACAGAATGTGGAGCTCCCAGATTCCTTCTCTCCTGAGCTGAAGTCCCTCTTGGAAGGGCTCCTGCAGCGCGATGTTAGCAAGAGGCTGGGCTGCCAGGGGAGAAGGTAGGTGTTGTCGTCTCCTTGGACCACTGCCTTGAAAAATTTCCATTTCTCTGGAAATGAATGAATTCATTTCAAGTACAGATCTGCTTCCTGTTGTGATGATTTCAATTCTGGAAAGAGACCATTATGAAGTCCTGTTGCGTGGAATTACTTGACAGCTTCCTTTGGTTTGGACAAATCTGTGGGCTGGTTCTGTCACTAAAGACTTCCCCCGAGCTCTCTGCACTCCCATTTTGGGTGGTGGTCCTACTTTTCATCCCTGTGTTGGTTTTATGTTTTTTCCTGATCTGTTTTGGCAGGAAGTCCTGTTGCTTGTCTCAGGCATCCTGAGAGCTAAGAGTTACTGCTTATATCCTATCTGTAATGATACAGGGGCTTTATATTTCTCAGGTGGCTTTGAAAAGCCCCTCTGTTTTGTTGACGTCAGTTATTTTTACTTTGCAGTGCACAAGAAGTAAAAGAACATCCTTTCTTCAAAGGCATTGATTGGCAGCAAGTCTATTTACAAAAGGTAAGGGATTAAGATAATAACCTCAGTTTACTTGGTAAAGCAGGAAAAAGCAAAGAAGCCCAGACAGGGAAGGGACAGAAAGCTTCAGGGGGCCAGTCGCATGGATTTGCATGAGGATTGTTGATGAAAACTGCTGTCTGTTCATGCCTGCAAGCCTCTGCATCAGTGGTAGCACTGAATTATTACTTTTTCAGGGACAAATGTCTGCGTGGATTCCTCTGCTCAGCTCCCTCTAAGCTGTAGGGGTTCTTTCCCTGAGTTTCTGGGCAACCATTCCTTAAAGGAAGGGAGAGCTGCTTTGCACTTGAGTGTAGTTTCAAGGGACATACTTTTGCACAGCCATGCAGAATAAAAAGGCCATATAGATCTAAGAATGGATTTAAATAACATCATTAATTTGTCCTTAATAACGCTGCTTTTAATTTCTAGTATCCCCCACCATTGATTCCTCCCCGGGGAGAAGTAAATGCAGCTGATGCTTTTGATATCGGGTCATTCGATGAAGAGGACACTAAGGGCATTAAGGTACCTAACTTGAAGGGATAGAGGGTGGCACCGTGACTGCTGAGCTCAGCTTCTCATGGGTGCGTGCCATTCCTTTGCTCCAGGGGCTGCTGAATGTGCAAGGAGTTGCTTTCAGCTTTGGAAACTTAATCCATGTTGCTGTGACAGAGGCAGCTTGGGCTGCTTGGCTGATTTGTTGCTTGCCAAGTCCTTCACATTTTATGTTCTAGATTGAAATCTACCTTCCTATCAAACACCTTACTTGATAAAGCAAGTATTTCAAATGGTCAGACAACTTCTGGGAAATCCTTGGACTTTCAAGAATACTTCATGGTTCAGAAATTGTACTTTGCTTCTGGTAACTTGCCTGGATTGAACTGAACCTTCTTTTAATTGTATTACCTTGTGGTCAGAGAGCACCTTGCAAAATTCTTCCCAGTGGCAATCTGTGTGCTAATGGTTGTGGGTTTGTCAGTTGGAAAAGTGACAAAAGAACCTTTCCAGCTCTGATATTATCTGAAATCTAATGAAAACAATGTAAAGGAACAAAAGAGAAGTGAAGGCTGCTGGCCCGTGTCTGACTTTGCCTGGAGATGCAGTGACATACCCTGAGAGTCCATTTGCTCCTCTGGAGCCTCCTTGAGACAGTCAGTGAATCTGTGCTTGTCTGGGGTCTGTCCAGTTCCTTAGTTTCAGCATAAATTCTTCAAGACATCAAATGTTTTTCTTGTTATTACAGAAACAGGAGAGAAATGAATTGCTCCACACCTTACAAGCAAACCCCTGTGTGAAGTACTCCCTGTGCCTCGATAGGAGCTTGTGTGTCAGCAGCACCCACTGTAGTCCTACAAGTTGGCACAGAAAAGATTTGACATGTTTAAAGAGAAATGCAGAGAACCCAAGGTGTTCCTTAGCCCAGAAAACTCCCCATCTTCAGTGCCAGTGTTGGCCTGATGGCATTCCTGTTGCCTGCAGTTCAGGAATGCCATAACTCAGAGGAACAGGTGCTCTTTTTACCTGTTGAGAGGCTCAGGTGTTCTCAGCAAGGCCTGCAAATTGCATAGCCAGACCCCTTGCGTGTCATCTTAGTTCAGGCTGCTATAAGGTAGGTTTATTCTCAAGTCATGAGTCAGTGAGGGGGATCATGCACGGCTTCCCCGCTCTGCGCTGTCGCTGGGGTGTCACAGGCTGTTAGAGGGGACTGAATAATGCGTGCCTCTGAGTCAGCTGCCGCCCCGAGCTTCCATTAAGGTGTCAGGAGCCGTCTCTGCCCCGAGGATGCCGGTGTCGAGTGCCTTGCTCTCCTCCTTTGCCCCCATGGATTATATTTATACTGTGGAGTGTCCTGTGACACGGTGAGGAACATGTGTTCCCCGAGGTTACGAGCTGGGAAGCTGGCAGTGGATGCCTGTGGCTTTCCTCTCTGCCCTGAGGATGCTGTAAGGAGTCCACATAAGCCACAGTCTTCTGCCTTCACACCCAGCGTGGATTTTCCTGCTGTGATAACGGCTCTGGGTCTCCAAAAAGGAGGAGAATACATGCAGGAGTGTCTGGCCTGGCTGCAGGAGGAGAATCAAGCAAGGCTTTGTTTTCCTTTCCTGTCCTGCTCCTGCAACCACTGGAGCTGCTGGGTTTGCTCTGAGCCTTGGCGTGCCGGTCGGTCAGGATCTGCCTTCCCCAGCACACGCTGCGATGAGGACCAGACCCAGCCCTGCCTGCTGCACAGTCCAGTGGGTTTACTGCCTTCTCAGCATGGCAAAGGATGCCTCCTAGTCTTGCTCACCAGGAGAAAGGTCTAATCTCTCTCCTGATTGACAGAAACTGAAGCAACTGAGGAGCGTCTGTACAGAGTTTGAACTCATCCTCAAACGAAAACCTGCATTAAAGTCACAGGGAAATCACTGATGGCTTTTTGTACCACAGCAGACTGCTGGGTACTGAGCCCAGAGTGGCTGGGTAGAGCAGCACATGGCTTTCCTGAAGATCCAGTAGCTTTAGTTCCCCTCCATGCAGCTCAGTTCAAGTACTGTAGTGAGGGACTGGGGGGAAAGGAGTCTGGACTGGGGGGAAAGGACTCCATGTAACTGGGACATGGGGATCAGCAGCGTGCACTGCTGAATTTCAGAGGTTAAGTATTAAGAATGCAAAGTTAAGATGTGGAAGCAGGAATTCATCGATGTGCAAGAGGTGTCTTTGCTTTTATGCATGGATATATTGTGCTGAGAAAGTTGGTAACACAATTAGATGTTTTGTTAATGCTGATTATGCACCCAATTAAGAACAGTGCTGCTTACATTTGAATAATTACTGAAATGTAAAGTCTGGAGAACATTGTGGAGTTACTTTTGGATTACTTCTGGTAGCTTTTAGACTTATCAAACCAAACCAGTTCTGGACAGGTGGCCAGTTCTTGGTATATAAATTGATATCTTTGCTTAAATTAGTATCTGTGTTTCCTCGTTTGCACCTGTTTATTCATTCCGTGGGTGTCTCTTCACTGTTGGAGATACAAACAGTAAAAGTTACTAAAATGTTGTGGTTTTCTGTTTGTTTTTTCTCTTGCAAGTTGCTTGATAGTGACCAGGAGTTGTATAAGAACTTCCCTCTGGTAATCTCGGAGCGCTGGCAGCAAGAAGTAGCAGAAACGGTTTATGACGCAGTAAATGCAGACACAGATAAAATTGAGGCCAGAAAAAGGGCTAAAAACAAGCAGCTGGGCCATGAGGAAGGTAATGTGTCAACCCCACCTCTCTCCATCTTTTGCTGCTAGACAGTAGCAATTCGTGTGTGTGAAGTCCCACCCGAGGGGCTCTGGTCCTGCTGTCGTTCCCCGGGCGCTGTCGGGAGGCATCCAGCCTGCACCGTGTTCCTAAATGTGTTTCTGGATGTCTTGAAATGCTCTATGATGACACAGTGCTTTGGAATAATGCTTTTTTTTGATCACAGAATCACAAGGTTGGAAAAGACCTTTAAGATCATCATGTCCAGCCATTCCCATCCTTTGCTAAACCATATCCCTGAGCACCTCATCTACCCTTTTTTAAACACATCCAGGGAAGGTGACTCAGCCCCTCCCTGGGCAGCCTGTTCTGCATCCCCACAACTCTTTCAGTAAAAGTTTTTTTTCTAATACCTAATCTAAACCTGCCCTGGTGCAGCTTCTTGCCATTTCCCCTTGTCCTATCACCTGTCCCCTGGCTGAAGAGACCATCGTCCACCTCTCTGCACCCTCCTGTCAGGTCAGTGGAGGTGGTGATAAGGTCTCCCCTCAGCCTCCTCTTCTCCAGACTAAACATCCCCAGCTCCCTGGGGGACAAAAGACATCATCTTTTGTACTCCCTTGTAAATATGATCATGCACAGCCTCTCATCAGCTTTGTTTGTGGTGTGTGTGTGTAGGGTAGGATTTCATGGCAAAGGAGCCAGGGAAAGAAAACCGGAGGGTCCCTTCCAGCCACCGTCACGTGTTTGCACACGGGTGTTGCATCGCAGTGTAGCAACGTGCCGTTCTTTTAAGAGTTTGTAAGATGCTTTTTTAAGAGCTGAATTCTGTTTGTGGTTACCCCACTGGAGTTAGGGCAGAGGTGGCTCCTCGTGCCTGCACACAGAGATGTCCCAGTGCGTTCCGGACCATGTCCTCTCCCACCCCAGCACATTTGAGGATGCTTTTAGGCACTGCCTTGTGTTGCACACTGACCTGATGTTCCCTCTTGTAGATTATGCTCTTGGGAAGGACTGCATTATGCACGGGTACATGCTGAAGCTGGGCAACCCCTTCCTGACTCAGTGGCAGCGCCGTTACTTTTACCTCTTCCCAAACCGACTGGAGTGGCGAGGAGAAGGGGAGTCACGGGTAAGTGAGCTTAGGGAGCCAGCAGCGGCTTTGGGGGCGTGAGAGGCAGGAGGATGGTGAGGCCAATCTGCAGTCTCATCCCTGGGATGGCTCCCTGGAAGGAGAGCTTTGAGTAAAGAACCAGTGGATTTGAGTAACAGACCTGGGGGCTCACTGTGGTTAATGGGTAGCTGCACCGCGCTGAGGAAACAGCTGACTTGAGAAACCTGCTTGCTTTCTTTTCTTATCTTTTTGAAGGAATTTAGTAGTTCATGGTGTTTTTTTCATTTAGGACCTCTGGAGTATTTATACAAAAAAACATAAACTGGTAAGGTGACAAACACTATAGCATTTTACCTTGGAGAAAATGCTATAGCAGCTCTAGTTTAGTCCAGCTGTGATCATGTGCTAGGCAGAGCGTTTGTGTACTCGGTCCAGAAGGGGTTTGGAGTTTCACAACACTCTTCTCCACTTACAGTCCATAGGGAAAGCTTTCCTGCAAACTCCTTTATGTTTGCTGCTTTGTAAGTACCTAGTGCTTAAATATTCCCTTTCTGCTCCTTGAGATAGTGAGATTGCCTTTTTTTCCTTTTTCTTTTTTTAATAACAGCAGTAATACTCAGAGAAAATACAAACTTCTATGGGACCCTTGTGGGAAAATAACAAGTGTTTTGTTTGTAGACACACCTATTTGTAGATTCTTACTTCATGCTGTCACTACTGGCTTTCCTGGCTTAGGTTTCGTTGCCTCTGTTGAAGCAACCGAGCTCCTTGCTGCATCTCTCTTACCTTCCAGTCCATCTTTAGTTGGTGACCCAGTCTCCAGGAATCACGAGGTGTTTGTGTGGTGACTGTTGATGTTCCTAACATGATTTATGTGGGTGGACCAGAGAAATTAGACAGTGGCTTTGTCTGAAGGGCAGTGGGCTTCTTTCGAACCGTCTCTCTGCTTTATTTTTGCACGTGCTGCAGCAAAACCTCCTGACAATGGAGCAGATAGTGTCTGTGGAGGAGACGCAAATCAAAGATAAGAAATGCATCTTACTGAGAATTAAAGGCGGGAAGCAGTTTGTCCTGCAGTGTGAGGTGAGCCCCTTGTGTTTCAGTACCTGTTGATCAGATTGTTCTCAAGCAATTGGAAAGGTTTTGGGGTCCTCCCAGCGTGTATTAACGAGGTGGGCTTCATGGTGCAAAGCTCAACCTGAGCAAAATGGGTAAGCTCTGGTCCCACTCCAGTTTCCAGAGCCAGAAACCCGCGGCTGTGCCCATTCCTATCCTGGATGTCGCTGGTATTTGGCCCAAAATGAGTTCAGTTTAATGAATAGCCAGAAACATCAAAACTCCTCAACCCTGGGGGCTTCGGAGGCCGTGCTGGCATGTGGCACCACAGGTAGATCCTGGGAGCTGCTGTGCTTGTGAGGGAGGAAGTGTGTGAGTCCTTGTTCCATCTCAACCAGCCGTGGCTGCCGCATGCGTCGGCGGGTGACAGAGGATTGAAGGGCTGCTCCTCTCCAGCACCCAAAGTTTACACCTTCCTTTGGAAAATTAATTGTGTGAAGGGCTAGCTAAGAGAGCAGGCGCTGTTGGCAGTTTGCTGTGAAGTGCCAAACTCCTTCTGTATCTCTTTCAGAGCGACCCAGAGTTTGTTCAGTGGAAAAAAGAGCTGACAGAAGCTTTTACTGAGGCACAGAGGTTGCTGCGCCGGGCCCCAAAGTTCCTCAATAAATCTCGCTCAACAGTCGTAGAGCTTTCGAAACCGCCGCTCAGCCACAGGAATAGCAATGGGCTGTAGGAGGAAGAGAACAAAGTTTGCTTAGGGAAAAAAAGCTACTCCGTGAACATGTTGAGTGTCACAGAATCCTTATGAATGACTTTGTGCAATCCTGGCCGCGGGATGTGCTTAGCAGAGGAAGAAATGAGATGTTTACAGCGTGGGGTAACGTTGGAACTCTGTCTCCGGAGGTTGTGAAGACTGGAACAACGGCAGGGGAGTTCGTGCTCCTGGCAGCGTGGGAATTACCACCAAGAGGAGAGGCTGCGCGTTGCTCCCGCGCGTCCCCACACCCCGGCGGTGCCCCAGGGGACCCTTACTCTGGAACTACTGATGGAAGGAAGATGCAGCTCTCTCTGCCCTACCCCAGTTTGGGGTGTGCCACCCTGGAGACTGACGTGGTTACTGCTGCCTGGGATTGCACGTGCGTGTGCGACACCGGCCAAGCCCTGGGCTGCGGAGGGAGCTGCAGACTTGCCGTGTGGGATAACCTTTGCTCTGTCGTGTTGCCATGTTCTTTCCCACCATTACTGCTGACTTTCTAATAACCTTTCTCCATACTGCTAATGATCAACAGTGTGACCCTTACGCACTTCGAAGTACTGAATTCTACCTGTCCTGTGGTTTAAATGTTATTGCTACTTCATGGAAGCGTTGAACTCAACTTATTCACTTGGTTTGTTGTACTCACTAATAGTAGCTACCACCGTTTTGCTTCTTCTACGTATATGCAGTACTATAACTGACACAATAGAGTAATAATTGGTGAAGAGGAATTTATGGTAGCTTCATCTAGTGCTCTGTTGTATAAATTGACTATTTTAGCACAGTTTTTAAAGAGCAGATTCCTTTTGACAAGTTTACAGTGAACATAAAGACAGTTCTTTTCCATTTCAGGTCAACTGCACTTTTTAAAAATTAAAAAGAAATGATTCAATTCCGATGCATTCTAGTGCATGTCCTGGGTTGGAATGTCGGGGTGCTCGGTACGTGTCCCCCAGCGCTCTGCGGTCATGGGGCTGGTGGATCCTCCTCTGGTGTGCACAGCAACGCGAAGCCAGTGCGTTCCCAGCGCGTAGGTAGCCCAGGCTTTCACTGTAGCTCAGCTCAGGAGGTTCGTGCTTGCAGAAAGACGAGTGGTTTTCTTTTCTAGAGAGTTCCAGCTGTCCCCGTTGAACCCTGAAATGCTGAGGGTGGAACTGGCAGAAGGGACTGATTGGATGCCAGATCAATACCAGTTTTACGTGAGGCGTCAGACGTGTCATGCAGAAGCTCTTGCTGAGGTGAAGATACGATCTCTGAGCCATGGGGCAGCATTAGGCACGTGAAGTCAGCATGTCCCCACTCGGCATGATGCTCGGTAAGAGACAGGCCAGGGCTTAATGTAAGCTTTTTGGTTTGCTTTGTTTTCTGATTTGGGAAAAACCTTGGAGAAGGTTTTTCTGCCCACCTACGGGGTCTGGCTCTCGTGGTCCCTGCAGAGGGTGGGAATTGGGTCAGTGGGAAGGGGAGCACAGCGTGCCCGCTGCCCGGCAGTGTGTCCAGCCTGTTGCTGGCAGAGAACCACAGAGCACGAGAGCATGGTGGCACAAATAGGGGAGTCATGTTCAGAGTATTTGTTTATTCTGAACACAATGAAATTGGGTGTGTTTGCTCCTGGAGGTGTGGGAAGTGGCTCAGCCCCCATAGCACATGCTTCCACATGCCTGCAAGCTCAGCTTTACCATCTGGGGCAGCAGAGAAGGGAAAGCACGTGAGAGAAAGTACCCTGTGTGAGGCAGGAGCTGCCTTCTTCCCATGGCTTCTTCCCCAACTTGTTCTGTATAAAGAACACTGGCTTCTCTGCCGTTCTGCTGGTGGGGGATGCTGAGCATCCCAGCATTCTCTGGAGGGAGCAGTGGTGGTACTTAGTGAGGTTTGGAAGAGAAAACCCCTCGTCTCGCTGGCGCTGTCTCTGTGTTGGATGTTGTTGCACTTTCCCACACAATGCTTTTATTTCTCCTCTTGCTTTGGGGAAAACCCAACCCTCAGATGGTGTAAAACCTGCTCTTAGTTCTGACTTAACTTGTCTGTGCTTCCTTAGTTCGCTGTCAGTTCCATTCTTCTGAGTTGTTTTCCACGCTGGTTTTGATGCTCACTCCTGGGTTTGTTGATGCTGATGCAGCACGCTGTAGATTCTGGATGAGGTGTCTGTGAGGAGGGCAGGGACAGCCCCGTGAGGGAGAAAAGGTGCCTCAGACCTGGGGGTTTTCTATGAAATGAAGGCTTCGTGTTGACTTGGGGAAATAGGGGTCTGCTGAAGCGTAATGAAGGCAGGACTGTCCTTGCTTCCCCATCCGGGCTGGCAGCAGCTGAGCTGAGCCACGCTCAGCACCACCGGGCAGGAGCAGATTGCTGGGAGGTTGTTTCCTTTGGGCAGCTGCTTTGTTGAGAGTTCAGAAGAGGTTTTTATTAGTGACTCGCATCCGACTCCACTGCTGGGAGGGAAGGAGGGATCACCAGCAGCAGCCTCACGTCGCCCGGGGGGGTCGTCAGGATCCCAGTAACCAGCGGGGTTCTGTGTGGAAGGGACCAGATCTCCCCCTGCACAGGGAGAGCTGGAATTCCTCCCTTCCTGCTCTGAGCTCAGAGTGGTTCTTCAGGGACAAAGCTTCTGGCTGGTTCCATTTCACCTGAGGGGCTCCAACGGTGTGCGTGGCAGATCTGGTTGAGCACAGAGAACGTACGGCGTGGTGTGTCCCTCTGTGTTTGTAGGCCTGCTATTCCTTTCTTTTATAGTCAGGGAAGTAAAAATGAAGGAAATTAAAGCTTCGGGCATCAGCAGAGCTGAGTGGTGAAGCACTGGTTTTTAAAGGAATTCTCTGGAAGCCCTGTAAGCTCACACAGGGCCGTGCTGGAGATCTCAGCACATCCAGGAATGGTTTCTTGTATTCCAAAACAGAGTTACGTGCTGGCTGGTGTTGTGTTAAACACTCCCTGACACATCTGGGGATTGGGTGCTGCAGGGCCAGGTTTCTTTGTCTCTGGTGCTCAAGTCAGGACAGGTGAGGCAGGACAGAATGCTGGGAAGCCACTGCCTGAGTGAGGGGGCTGCTCAAAGGTGGCAGTGGCGGCAGGAGCCGGTGTGTGCTGAGCGTTTGGGGAGCTGCAGCCCCATCCTGTGCGCTCTCCCTTTCCCTCCCTGGTGAGCTGGGTGGCAACTCTGACATGTGGGTTCGGCACATTCCAGCCAAAGCCAGGCTTTTCCCAGTTGAAAGTGTGGGAGAAGCCTTGGTAAAGCCCCGGCTATTCCTGCTGCAAGCGGCGTGTAACCGAGGAGCCATTTGGGGCTGGCACGAGCTCGGCCAATGCTGTGATGTGTCAGCCCAGATGTCCTGGCATTGCCAAATTGTGTTATTCAGGGGGTTTATGATTAGTTTGCAAAGTCAGGAACCTGGTAAGAGGGAGAGTTGCTGTTATTCTTTAATTAAAATCCTTCATCTCGCTGAGGCCCTGCACTTCGCTGGGGACAGAGGTACAGAGGCTTCTTCGTGTTCGTTACGTGGGAGCTCCGTAACGGTACATGGGAGCTCTGTGCCCTGTCCCCAGCCCAGCAGAGTCCTGGCTGCAGTCTCAGGAGCAGCTTCCCACTGTGCTGCTGTGAGATAGGCCCCGCTGGTGTGAGTACCAGAGCTGATCCAGCTCACCTTGGCATTCCTGGTATGTTCCTCCCCGTCAGGCTTCGCACAGCCCGGGTGGTGGCTGGGTGTGTGGAAGGGAGAGGTGTCCGGTGGGGACCGCGCTGTGCGAGGGTGCCGGCACAGGGGTCTCTCCAGGAGACAGACCTCAGCTGGGTCCCGTTTGCATTGTGTCCTTCCTTTCCTTTAGAAACCTGGCAGGAGGGTTTCTTCTCCCAAAAACGAAAATGAAAGGGGTGGGTGGGGGTGGGTAATAAGATCATTGGTAGGGGTCAGTTGTAATATAAACGGGGTGCTTGTGGTCCAGTGCACGGGTAGTGGGGAGCGTTGGGTACTTGGTGCTAAACCCAAACTCTTTATCCCAGTCGCGGTGCCGTATGGTGGCTGCTCTGGGTGTCCAGCAGCGCTGCTGGGGGTGCAGGGGTAGGAGCGAGCCCCCTCCAGTGTGCTGGCTCAGGTGGTAGTCGATGAGCCCATGAGAGATGAAATGCCTGGAGCAATTCCACGTGCTGCTCTTGTCCTGGCAGGTAGGAGATCCTGTGGTAGGACCTGGTTCTCCTTTGTGGGTGACATGGGCTTCCCTCTCCCCACGCAGTGTGGCCGTACTCCCAGATGCTCCTACTCAGTGTCTGTGGAGGAAGGGCCGTTGGAGGTGTACAGTAGGGAGTAAATATTTCTGGTCGTGTTGATGAATACGAGGAATGGGTCAGTTCTGCAAATTAAAGAGACAAAAAAAAAACTCTGCAAAGCTTATTTTGACAAAGCATAGTATTAATTTTAATATTGTACAAAAAAAAGAGGAAAATATCTAAAATATACAGAGAACTTATGTATGTCCAAGCGTCTGGGGAATTTTGAGATAATCTCCTTTTGTTTCCTGTTGGTTTCTACTCCATGGTGTACATATTGTGTGGCCTGAACGTTGGCTGGTTTAATACTGTTAAATCATATTTTTATTTTGTGTTAAACTAATCATCACAGACTCAGCTTTATTTTGTTTATGTAAAGGTTGCTATGCTGTGTAGGTATAAAACCAAGAATTCTATTTTAACAAAAAAAAGAAAAAATAGCATTTTATATTATTTATTAAATACATGTTTCTCCAACTTCTGACATTCCACAGAACTTCTGCTCCGTGTGTGTGTAGAAAGGGCAGCTCCTTTCAAGCAGGATCCATCAGCTTTATTCTGTTTTTCACAATAAAGTTGAATTAGTTTCCATCCATCTGTCCCTGTTCCCCTCTGCTGGGCGCTCCTGGGGAAGCTCAGGGCACAGTGGCAGTTCCTGAGTGCAGGAGCGTTGGGGAACCCCCTGTGAATAACCCCTGGGTTTGATATTCCTGGGTTTGCTATTCCTGGGTTTCCCCTTGGCTCCTCAGCCGTGCTGGGGAGCAGCTTTTGTTTGCAGGATCCCGCTGGGCTAATGAGAATTAACGACCTGAAACTGGGGCAAGGAATCGGTATTTGGAGACACTCAGACACCAGCTCAGGTATTTGCAGAGCTCCTTCAGTCCAGGGTTGATGAGCAGAGGGGAGAAGCAGAAGTTTGGGTGTCGGAGGGGCAGCGGTTTGGGCCGCTCCAAGCGGGGCTGTGTCTGGCTGTGGTTCGGGCTTAGGGCAGCGCTGGGCTCGGCCTGGCTGGCTCCAGGGGGCTGGGTGCCCGAGATGGCTTTTGCCCTTTCAGGGTCATTACTTGGGCCTTAAAGATTGGCCAGAGCCCGGGAGCAGAGTCCCGCGGAGCCGGGGCAGGTGCCCAGCCGTGGTTCAGCACCACGCTCGTCATCCCCGCGCCACGACCGAGGAGGGGAGTGGGAACCCCCGGGATGGACTGTTGGTCCAGGGGTGCTGGGAGGGTGATCCTGCACTCCCCATGCTAAAACTGTGTCCTGAGCCAGCCCCTCGCTGCGAGTGACCACGGGACTCAGCCGTGCTGCCGTCCCCCATGGCTCAGGCCTGTGAGAGGGAGAGCTGGTGGGAAGGATGTGCTGGGGGACACGTCTGTGAGTAACCAGCCCGGGCACTGAGTGAGGTACTGAAACAGCCCCAAAGTCACCAGAGAACTGATACATTTGCTAAGAGTGACACTGGGTGCAGCCATGGCCTGTGCAGCTTGGGGACTCTGCGTATCAAACCCCGTGCCACTTTGGTTCAGCCTGGGGGGACCCTGAAGGACGAGCTCCCCAGGGCTTAGCAAAGGGATCCCGGGGAGAAACAGGGCTGCTGAGACGCTGCCCGAAGCAGGGAGGAGGTGGCTGCTTGTCCCCGGGGTAGCTGCACCCTTGGCTTCCATTTCCCCCCTCACTCCTGCCTGATCCTGCTTTCTCTGAGGGTGAGGGTTGAGCTGCTCTGCCAGAGAGCACCCGGAGAGCGGGGAGAGGCCAGTGCCGGGGTGAAGCCGCGCTGGTGCCATGGCAGTTTCCTGGTGTGCCCAGCCCAATGCCCCCAGCCTGACGTGTACCCACGTGGGGCTTCATTGGGAAACACAGGGCTGGGAGCAGAAAGCTGTCTGTCCTGTGCGGGCTTTGGGTGTGAGCAGTGGCTGTGCCTGGATGGCTGGGAAGGGGCGAGACCAGAGGGCGGGTAAGGTGGTGAATGAAAACTGAGTCTGAAAAACAGAATAAAGCGAGAGCATCCCAGGAGAGGTGTTTGTACGAGCACTGCTTCAGTGACTATTCGGTCCTTAACACAAAAAACCCACAAAAACCCAAAGGAGCAGAACCACACAAACAGCTACGAGTGACTTAGAGATCTATGGGAAGAGAACCTGTTTTCCATGTGTAATTTAACGGTGAGAAAAGCCAGTATCTGTAAATAACTTTAGATATTGTATATATGAGGATCACTCTTTGTTTTCTGTACTTGGCTCTTTTCATATTTATTGTGGGGAGGAGGCTGTGCCGGTGTTGGCTGCTGCACGTCCCCGCAGTGCTGCTCACAGAGACCGTGGGGTTCCCGGGACGGATGTGCCACGCTGAGTTCATTCCAACGCTGGTTTTGGGGTTTTTTTAAGGGTTATTTTGGCACAGCCAAGCTGCTTCTGTGTGTTGGTCAGTACAGCTGCTCTCGTACCACGAGAACCCCAATAAAAGCCGTCCTTTGCGTGTGTGCTGCCGCCTGGTTCTTTCAGTCTCACCTGCCCCATCCCACCGGCATCAGTGGGGTGCTGCCGAGGAGCCCCCTGCACCCTGTTGCCGTAGAGGTAAGTCCCTTTGCTTGCAGGAGAAGCTGCTGTTCATCTCCACGGTGTCCGCACTTTTCCCATGGGGGACGTGCCGGCTGCATCCTGCCGATGGGACGGTGCCTGCTGCGGTGAGGAGGATCCCTGTGGGGGGATGCTCAGGTGGGACCCCGATGCTTGGAGCCATGGGGTGCCCCATCAGTGAGCCCTGCGTGCAGCCAGGCTTCCCCTGTGGCTGCAGCACTCTTGGGACCATGTGAAGGTGCAGCTGGAACTGTGTGTCCTGATGCTGTTCCCACTGGGGATGGGACGGGGGTGTTTGAGCTGGTGGTGGTGAGGCTCCAGCATGGTGCTGGGTCTCCTTACATGACTTGGGGTCTCCCAGCTGGCACCTGCAGACTAATGATCCTGTGTCCTTGTCATTAACAGAGCTCTGCCAGCGGTCAGCACTGGTGCCCTGGGAGCATCAATGGAGCTCTTTGTGTCCCGGAGCAATTTGGGGGAGATGTGGAGCGGCAGAGGGTGGGTTTCGCCTTTGGACCTGGGCTTGGCAGCACCCAGCTGGGTGCTGGGGGTGGGACTTGGGTCTTGTTGGTGTCTGGAGAGTCACCCTCTGCCCCGGGGTCACTCAACGTTCCCCAGCAGAGCTCCCCCCGGGCAGGTGCTGCCTGCTCCCTGCCCACCGGCCCCGGCCAGGCTGTGGCCGTCTTGGTGTCGGTGCCGCGGTGACTTTTTCTTTCCGCTGACGGGACACTATTTTGGGTGCTGTGCTCAGTCCCTGTCCAGCTCAGGTGGGGGGAGCCCTGTGCCAGAGCTGGGACCCACAGTCCCAGCACAGCCCGGGGTCCCCTCCCGCAGGGTGCCCTGGGCCGGCTCACACCGACCCGCAGCGGTTCCCCCACCCTGCAGTTCTGTGGGGCGCAGCTGGGCACCGCGGAGGCCAGGCACACGCGTGGCGGGAGGGCGCGGGTCACACATGTGTGCCGGCGGCACAGGGAACGGGAGGGCCCCGCGGTGCCGTCGCCTGTCCCCGGCTGAGGCCCCGGTGTCACCGCTGGGGTATTTTTAGCAGTGACATGTGTCACCTCAGCTGCCGGGGCGGCGGGGGGAGGCGCACGCTGTCCCGCTGCCGCCGCTCGCCCGTCGCCGCCTTCGCTCTCCGGCTCGCTGGGTCCCGCACCGGCAGCTGAGCCCGGTGCCGGCGTTGGGCCATCGGCTCCCCAGCCCAGGTATGAGCGCTCGGGGGGCACTTTGGGGCAGGGGCTTGGGGGCAGGGTCCAAATGGACCTTTTTGGGTGCGCTGGCAGCCGGGCTGGGGGCCCCTCCATGGGGAGAGCTATTTTTAGGTGGGAATGGATGGTGATAGTGGTGGCCCCGGCTGCAGGGGAGGCTTCCAGCTGCCGGTCTGTGCCGAGTGGGGACGGGGATGGTGCTCCCTGCCCTGTGCAGGAGGGTCACTGCCGGGGCCTGGGGACCCCTCAATGGCTGTGGCTCTTGGCACCTACTGGGGCGGCAGCAGGTCCTGGGGAGGCAGCGGGACCCGAATCCCCAGCTCCCACGTGGGGACCAGACCCACGCAGCTGTGGCCCAAACGGGGACACATCCATCTCCCTGGGTGGGGGGAACCGGAATGGTGCTGATGGTGGTCCCCAGCCTTTGTTCATGCCACGCCATGTGCTTGGTTGAGGCATGTCCCACTCAGTGCTTCAGTTTCCCTGTGTGCAGAGTGGGGACTGAGGCTCTGGCTGGTGGGTGTGGAGTGGCCCACTGCGGCCAGGCTCAGGGCTCTGGCTGGCACCGTTTGGGGCTGGGTCTCCCCACGGCCGCAGAGCCCTGGCTTGGGAGGACAGCGTGGGGGAAGTGCCGGTCCCCAACGGGAGTGAGGGCACATGGCACCCGGGGCTGCTGCCCGAGAAGGCAAGTGACATTCCTCAGCTGGCTCCTGGCCGCTCCTGCCCTTTACTGTACAAGGAGATGCGGCTGCTGGCATGAGCAGCGGGGCCAGATGAGCCCCGACGCGCTCGATGCATGAATGATCTGGACAGGTGAAGCTGAGGTCAGCCCAAACCAGGGCAAGAGCGGGCTCCTACGGCCGCCCTGTGCCACCCGCAGGGTCGTGGGATCCCTCACACCCCCACCATGGTCCCTTGGCCCCTCGCTGCACCCTCCCCGGCACCACCAAACTACCCGTTCCCTTGGTGCTCAGGCTGGGGGCTCAGACTGGGGCAGTGCCTGGCACGGTCCCGGTACTACCAGCCGTGGCAGGTGGGAGCCCCTGGCTAACTGTCTCCTCTCTCTCCGGCTCACGTGCCCGGCGCGGCCCTGGGCTCTCCGTACAGCGCTGTCCTGCCTCGCCGCCGCCATGGCCATCTCCTCGCGCCTGGCGCTCTGGGAGCAGAAGGAAAGTCCCACTCTGGGGTGGTACCGGCCGTGTTTCGGGGCTGGATGCTCACAGGCTGCCTGGGGGCTCAGTGCTGGGCGGGGGGATGCACCGCAGCCTGCTGCACACCCCTGGGGTTGGCACCCCTCATCTCCCCTTGTCTCCCCGCGCACGTCGCTCAGCTCTGGGGGTCTCCACAGCCTGGCCTGGTTTGAAGGATGTCACTGCTGTTTGGGGCACAGGGTGCCATGCAGGGCTGAGCCTCGGGGGGCTCTGCAGGGCTTGGTGCTGGTGCTGCTGTGCGGTGTCAGGGATGGGAAAGCCCTCTGCTGTGGGAGCTGCGGGAAGTGGGGCTGGGGTTTGGCTGGGGGCTCAGCACAGCACAGCAGGGTCTGTGTGTGGCTGCAGTGGTGCAAGAGCTGCTGCTTGGCTCTCTGCAGCTGGGATGGCTCTTCCCGTGGCTGTGCCGGCATTGGGCAGAGCTGGCAGCGCTGGGCTCCCTGCCGTGCCTGCCCCTTGGTGCTCTATGGAAACCATGGTGCCTTTCTGCCTGGCTTCTCTTCTTGGTGCTTCTGCCACAGCATCCCCGAACCAGCCCAGTGCTCACAGGCGGCCTTGCTGCAGCCGGCACAATGCCTGTGGCTGGGGCTGGCAGAGCCAGGCCTGGCTCTTGGCTCCGCTGCTCAGGGTGCTGGCTTTGCCAGGGCGCCCATCCCTCCCCTCACCGTGTCCCGTAACCCAGGCTCTGCTCCCAAAAAACAGATACGGGACGAGGACCGGGGGCCGCCCCCCGCTGCGCCCCCCCTGCTCCTGTCGGTCATTCCTGGGGGGTTCATCAAGCAGCTCGTGCGGGAGACAGAGAAGGAGGCCAAGGCAGCAAAACTGAAGAAGGGCCCCAAGGGGACGGCGAAAGACGAGGTGAGCCGCCCTGACCCCGCGCAGCGCCGGCACGGCCTGTCCCATCCCTCCCCAGCCCAAAGTGGTCCCCAGCCGGGGGTCACAGGGCCCCGCGGTGCCTGTCCCAACCGGGAGGCTTGGGCTGGCACCACGGCATGGGGGGCAGTGAGTGGTGGCCCCAGCCAGACATTACCCTGAAGCAATTAATGCTGGAGACTTTGTTAACGCAACTTTGCCGTTCCTGACTTGCTTAATTGGACGGCAAGTAATTAAGCTGAGCGTGAGGGTCACCAGTTGAGCTCAGGAAGGGGAGTGCATGGGGCATCCCCAGGCATCAAGGGGTGGCCCTGGATGCGGTGGAGGGAGAAGGAGGAGCATGGGGGATGCCACCGAGTGACACCGGGCAGCCATGGCCGTGCCCAGAGCGATGGGTCAGGGCTGGAGGTCTGTGTCCTGCCGGGCTGGGCTCTGCACAGGCATCGCTGCGGCTCCTGGGGACACTGGATCCCGTGTCCTGTCCCTGTCTGACCCGGCTCCTCTCCTTTGCTCAGCAGCCCGTGGGGGAGGACGGTGAGGCCGGAGTTGGGGACCCCCCAGCCGCCGGGGGGAAGGCAGCTGGCGCAGGGCAACCGCTGCAGAACGGGCTGCACACAGAGGGGCAGGGGGGTCAGGGGGTCGCAGCCCCCCCACATAAGGAGCTGACACCTGGGAGGGCTGCACCGGGGACCAGCCCTGTCCAAGCCCCGTGCCCTGCGCCCAGCCCAGCAGCGGCTGCCCCCAAACCAGCAGAGACCCCTTGTCCAGAGGCTCCCAAGGCAGCGAAGCCATCGCCCCCTAAGAGCCCTGAGGACCCCCACCCAGGGGGCAGCCCCCCGGCTCCAGCCCCCGCACCCAGCAAGGGGCCCCAGCACTCCAGCAAAGCCCCAGCGAAGGAGGGGACCGTGCCCAAGAGAACGGGCCCTGAGAAGAGCAAGAAGGAGAAGGGGGCACCCCTAAGCCCCGTGGAGCCCCCAGCCACGGTGGGAGCCAAGAAGGAGCTGGGGCAGGGCAGCAAAGAGCCAGGGAAGATGAAGAAGGATGTTGGACGTGGCAAGAAGGAGCCAAGGGAACCCAAAAAGTCTGGAAAAACTACAGACAAGCCAGAGGGGCTCCAGGAGGAGCCAGGAGGGATCCAGAAAAAGCCAGAAGATGTGGACAAGGAGGTGGGGAAGGTGAAGGAGGAGCAGGGAGAAGGCAAAGAGGCTCTGGGAGACAGCAAACAGGAGACGGGCGAGAACACAGATAAGGACCAGGTAACACGTGTGCCGGGCTGTCACCTGTGTCCTGGGGACACTGACGCCTTCTGCTGGCTTCCCACAGCTCTTCCCGTTTGCGTGGGCTCAGCTGGGGGCTGGGGAAAGTGCCCCCCGGGGCCAGCCAGGAGGGCAGAGGAGGGGCAGGGGCTCTGGCCATGGAGGGAGAGCGGTTGGTCCGTCTCAGTTATCCGCCAGTTCCGGCACGGTTCCCTCACGGTTCCGGCACCGTTCCCCTCTCTCCTCTCCTCAGGCTTCGAGGGACGTTTGGTACGAAGCGGAGAAGGTCTGGCTCATCCAGCAGGATGGCTTCACATTGGGTAACTCGCCTTCCCCTGCCCTTCCTTCCTTCCAGCGCTGGAGATAAGCCGAGCTGCCTTCAGCCTGACTGGGGGTCGGGAGCGGGGTGGGAGTGGGGTGCTGCTCCGGCGCTGCATCCGGCCAGGATGGGGTCGCAGGTGTCCCCTCGGCGGGGGGTGTGGGCACCCACTCTCCATCCCTCCACCCCCCCATCCCCCCATCTCCCCA
>VZTU01020290.1:27910-57125 GCA_013400835.1 Zapornia atra | reverse complement strand
GTGCGCCGAGCCGGGGCCTGGGGGTGCCGCGGTGTGGGGTGCTGGGCACTGGGAATGCTCCGAGCCGGGGGGCCTGGGGATCCTTCGAGCCGAGATGGGGGACCGGGAGTGCGCGGGGGATGCTCGGGGACGCGGGCGGTGCTGAGGGTGCCCGCAGCTGGGGACACCGGGCCGGGGGTGCTGGCGTCTGGGTACCGCTCTCGGCGCCGTTATCCTCGTGCTGGGGGCGCACCGGTGCCGGGTGCGGGAAGGGAGTGGGTCCCGCTGCGGGTTCCCAGCTCCGCCGTGGTGCTGGTGCGGCCCTTCCCCTCCCTGGGAACCCCGCGGGGAGAAGGGCTCCGCACCCTGGGGAGAACCCGCGGGTCTGCAGGGTCTCACCCCGAGGACAGGACCTCTGAGCCGTTTCGGGACGTGCCCTCCCCGCAGGCGTTCAGGGGGAAGCGGGACACCACGGCCCCGCACGTCTGCTCCGTGGCACAGAGAGCCTACAGCACCCTGCTGATGCAGCGGCAGGATCAGGCCATCGTGCCCCTGGGCCGCAGCGGGGCCGGGAAGACCAAGTGCTGCCAGAGTGTGCTGGAGTACCTGGTGGGCACGGCGGGCAGCCTGGACAGCTGCGTCTCAGGTAGGGAGCCCCGAGCCTGGGCAGCAGGATGCTCGGTGCTGGGCACACAGCACGTGGAGCGTGGCTGTGCAGGCTGGGGAACGCAAGTGAGCGTGAAGGTGGTGCTGTTTCCATTCAGTGGTCTCCATTTGACCCCCTCCCTGTCCGATCTGTGCCCCGCTGGGGTGACTCTGTGCAGCTCTATGAGCGCAGCACGGCTGGTGGGGCCACCGGGCTGCGAGTGCCCCTGCCCCTCACCCACTCTAGACCCCACAGACTCACTGTAAGTAAGCACCCAAAGGGAATCACTGGTGTGCTTGGGGCAGCGCTTTTCCCACCAGATCGAGTTACTGGTGACGGAGAGGAAGTGCTGCTACGCCATCAGCAGCTTCAGGGGGTGGGTTTGGATTTTGGAGCCAGCTCTGGGTACATAGTGCTCTTGCAAAGGGCTGACAAATGGCCTGGAATGGGGCAGAGGGCTGGGCAGGCTGGCACATGTCCCTCCTGCCCGCACATGTGCTCTCACAGCACAGCCAGCCCATGCCCAGCTGGTCCCTGTGTGCTGGGACAGAACCCTGGGAGGAGCAGTCGGAGGTGCAGCCAGGAGGAGAAGCCTCCTCCAGAGCTCCATCGCAGCCCCAATGTGGTGCTGTTGCATCAGCAGCAGGGTCTGGCTCTCACCCAGGGAGCCCCGGAGGGATGCAGGGCTGCAGCCGTGGCAGCAGGGCTCAGGGCTGCTGGCACTGGTTTTGCAGTGGAGAAGATCCAGGCGATGTTCACGGTCCTGGGAGCCTTTGGGTCAGTGACCACCGGGCACGGCAGCAGCTCCACGCGCTTCTCCATGGTTCTGTCGCTGGATTTCAGTGCCACCGGCCGGATAACCGGTGCTCACCTCCAGGTACCCCGCAGGCCCTGTTGCCTGGTGAGGCGGGAGGGCTGTGGCTGAAACTGGGGGAGGCTCAGGGTGGGGGGTGAAGAGCCCCTGTGCTGCTGCTCTGCTGTGTTTCTCCTCCTGGATGTGAGCTCTGCAGGGACTCATTCCTGGTGCCAGTGTTGCCATTGCCCTGCCTGGCACACCGACCACCATGCCCACACCGAGTGGCTGTTCCTGGCTGCCCTGGGGGCTGTGCTCACCCCTGCCTCCACTCCCCCCCCCCAGACCATGCTGCTGGAGAGGATCCGTGTTGCTCAGCAGCCCGATGGAGAGAGCAACTTCAACGTCTTTGCGCTGATGCTGGCAGGGCTGGATGCAGCACACAGGTGGGTGTGTGGCTCCCATGGCACCAGGCAGCTCTGTTCCTTGCCCACTGGGTACCCCCATCACCAAGGGGGTCCCCCATGATTTATAGCCAAGTTTGGTCCAGCAATGGGGGTTTTGAGCCTCCTCCCATCAGAAAGAGAGGCGATGGCATTGGTGATGCTGAAGGGATGTTTGTGTCCTTACATATCAGAGATTTTCTGGGAAAGGGGGTGTTCTGGTGCTTGTTTCGTCCCTTCACTGAATTGGGCTGATCAAGTGAGATGGAGGTCCCTGTACCCGATGGCTTTGCCCCTGGGCTGCGTGTCCCCAGTGTGCCATTGGGTGCCATCTCCACCCCCTTGTGTGGGGCAGAACCCCAGGAGCCTTTCCCGATGCTGCTGCTTGGATGGTGTGGTCCAAGCAAAGGGGCTCTGCGGGTGCTGGATGCTCCCCAGGGAGAGGGCAGTGTGCTGGGGGGTCCTGGGGCAGGGTGTTGGTAGGATACTGAGACAGGGCAGAACTGGAGTCTCATTCTCTGCAACTGCTTCCAGGACGATGCTGCACTTGCACCAGGTGGCTGAGAGCAACTCCTTTGGGATCAGGCCGCTGGCAAAGGTAGGGAGAACCTGGGATGCTGCAGCGTGTACCATCCCTCGCCCCCCGTTCAAGGGTGTGTCGGCGTCCTCGGTGACTCGGGGTCTGCCCAAACAGCCTCCACCACCCCCAACAGCCCCACGGGAGATGGGAGGTGCCAGCACTGGGGCTGCTGCTGCCTGGCGTCTGTGCCAGGGCTTTGGGCACCCTGAGTCCACCCCGGGGATGGAGCCTCCTGCTCTGGGGTTGACAACCCTGACGGTTTCCCCATGGCAGCAGCTCCTGTGGGGTGAATGCATCCTTTGGAGAGCCCAGAAGGGGAATTTTAGGGGCTGAAAGTACTGCAGGTGGTTTCTAGCACCAGCTCCTTATTAGTCCGAGCTAAGTGAAGATCAGGCAGATTGCCCCTGGGCTGAAGCACTGGGATCAATCACAGCAATTCACAATTGCTCAATATTGGGCCTTCATCAGGGAGCTCCTGCTCAGCTCAGCGCGGGGCAGCAGGGCTGTCTGAGGAGCATGTGGGAATGGGGGTGTGGAAGAGTGAGCCCCCCCCAAAATCTCCCCATGGAGCTGAGATCCTGTGCTGCAGCCTGGCCTGGCTGAGCGGGGATGCTGGCAGCACCCCGCACCCCCCTGTCCCCAGCACCGGTGATGCTTTGGCAGGGACAGTGACATTTCCTCTCCCATCTCCTTCCTCCCGCAGCCCGAGGAGAAGCAGAAAGCCGCCGCGGCCTTCGCGCAGCTCCAGGCTGCCATGGGCACGCTGGGCGTCACGGCGGAGGAGCAGGCAGCCATCTGGCGCATCTTGGCTGGCATCTACCACCTGGGAGCTGCTGGTGCCTGTAAAGGTGAGAGGGGGGCTCCTGCCTCGTCTGTCCTTGCGCCTCGTCTCGGTGACGGGGGTGAGAAGGGTGTGCTGTGGTGGGGGTCATTGTGTGGGCCTGCAGCGGTGTGTTGCAGGCCGAGCGGCGTTCGGGAGCGATGGTCACCCCAAGGCTGATGCAGGAAGGGTGGCTCCGAGCCCCTCCATGCCACTGAGGAGCTGGGTGATGCCACGGGCAGGACAGGGGCTGCACGGCATCGCCTGGGGCCTGCTCTGCAGGAGGGAAGGGCTGGGGGATGTAACTGGCACGTCTCCCCGCCGGCGCGGGGCCAGCGTCGGGCAGCGATGGGTTTGTCATCCCTGGAGCACCCAGCCCGGTAACTGGATTAGAACAGGATGAGCCTGGGTGAAGGCTGTGTTTGTAGAGGCTCTGTTAGTGCAGGCACACAGCAATTGCTTTATCTCCTATAAATTATTTTAAGGTGTGCTCCAGCCCGGCTCAGAGGCGGCTGCATTGATTCACACAGCTCAGTTTGCAAGGGCCACATAAATGCTGCTATAAACCCCTTGATAAACGTCTCTGCAACGTGTCGTAACACGTCGTAGGGTAATTTCTGCCATGAATCATTAATTATTTTAAAGGGATGAATGCTGTTGTCACAGTGAGTTCTCCCTCCTCTCCACTGTTCCCCTTCCCCAATCTCCATACCCCCCACCCAGCGCCCTCCAAGCAAACTCGCTGCCTCAGGCTGAGGTGTGGGGTGAGGAAATTCGGGAGGTTTTAGGAGAGGAGGTTTTGGGATGGGGGGTTTGCTGGGTGCACAGAGTGGGTTTGCTCGCACCCCCTGATCTTGGTGCCCCGAGCAGCCCCGAGGCTGGGGCAGAACAGAGCCCAGGGCCGTGCTCACCCAATGCAGATTCTCTCAGCCCCAGTAGGGATGTCAGTAGTGGGCCTGGGCAGGGCTGGGGGCTTCGGAGCGGGTTTGGGGACTGGATTAACACCCAGAGCATGTCCCAGCGCCACTCGCTCTGCCATCAATTCCCCCATCGTGTGTCAACAAAGGGGAGAGATGAAAGGAAACGCGGATGAAAAATGGATCAAAGCTGGATCAGAGGCGGCTCAAAGGCGGCCGGAGCCGGGGTCTCCACTCCTTTAATGTGGCTAAACGTGTGGCCCGGCAGCCGCCCCCGCCCTGTGCCTGCGCTTTGAAGCTGCTCATCCCAAATCCTCCCCTGAGCCCTCTCCAAAGGGAGCCTCATCACCGGCATTCAGACGCTGCGGCCACCATCACTGCCAGTGCCACCCCCCCAGTGACGGCAGCCCCGGCACGTGCCGCGCTGCTCCGGCTGCCGCCTCCCTGCGCAGGTTAAACGCACCTTTGCCAGCGCTCACCTCCTCACCTATCCATTCAGGAATAAAACCAGGAGGGAAAAGTACCTCCTCCCTCCCTCTGCCTGAGAGCGGAAAAGACATTTGCAGCCAGAAAAGCCCTGAGAAGAAAGGGCTGGATTTCAAAAGCCCTGTGTCAGCGTCCCCCGTTGCCTTTGAGGCGTGCTGGAGCAGCTCTTTTTGTGCCGAGGCCAGCGGGGCATCCCAGCTACCCATTTACCCGTTCACCCCAGTGCTCCCAGCCCCTTTGTGGGCTGTGGAACATTCCGTATGCTCCTTTGTCCGACGCCTCTGTAAGCGGGAAGGAGGTTTTGGGCGCAGCTGGGGGCTGCATTCAGCTGGCTCTCACGCTGTCCCTTTTGCTGACTGTTACAAAATAAAGCGTGGCAGGGCCTGGCGTTCCGTGGGCTTCCACAGCCTTCCTACCACACGCCTTTAATAGGGGTGGTTGGGCTTTCAGCAGCTGCAAGTCACCGGAGTCCCCGGCTGTGCCGTGGGCAGGTGTGTGCGGTGGCTGGGAGCCAAGCGTGGCTGCCCCCGACCTGCTCCCAGGCACCGGCACAGCAGAGCCTGCCCCAAAACCAGCGGCCTGAACCCCTCAAATGGGGGGCAGGAGTGCAGGGGTGATGAGGGGAGTGGGGATATTTGGAGCCTGCTGTTAAGATCAGGGAGGCTCTGTGCCCCCCCAGACTTGGCAGAGGTGTTGGCAGTGCCAAGGCAGCATCCTCCATTTGCAGCCCTCCTGCATTACCCATGGATGGGGCTGGTCCCCCTGAGGAACAGCCCCAGCCACAGAGGGATGGGACCACCTAGATAGCTGAGGGGATTTAGGGGTCCCTATTGGAGACCCCCAGCAGGCAGCGGGGGGGCCCAGGTTGGGTCCTGCACAGCCCCACTGCTGTAGCAGACGGTTGCCCCCGTGCCCACCGCAGCCCCTGGCCTGGGCAGGCTGCTGCCCTGCACCCCGAGTTAAGGCACTATCTGCTCAGCACGCTGACGCCTTCATTGCAGTCGGTTGGGGGGGGGATGCTGCCAGCACAGCAGATCTCTCTAATCACAGTTAGCAGCTCTTCCCTTTGTTACCGATGGGCTGTGGTGTGTCATGCGTCAGGCAGCAGGGAACGGGCTGGAGAATTCACTGCAGGACCAATAAATTCAGTATTCAAGCCAGGAGGAGCCTCCTCCCGCCCCTCAGCCCCTCCCGGGGTAATAAGGAGGAACAAATGGGCTGTTTGACTTGTCCCATTAGTGGCACAAATGTTTTAATGACAAAATAAGTGAGAGAAGGAGGATGGGCTGGCATGGTGCACCCTGAGCAGCCAGGGGGGCTGGGGAAGGCAGGTGAGCGGGGCTGCCAGCTTGTGTGGGGAGGGGGCTTGTAGCAAGGCAGAGATGCTCCGTCCACCCCTGGCACCCCTCTTTTTCAAGGAGAAAAAAGCTTTTCAGTTCAGTGGGTGATGTTCAGTGGGGTAATGCTGCTCCAGCAGCAATGCTGACCTTAGGGGGGGATGTGGAAGGAAACTGGGGTGCACTGGTACAGCATCACCACACACACTCCCAACCCCATGCTGCAAACAGCAGTCCTTTTTGGGGTTCTTTTCATTATGATCTGGGGGTGGGTTGCATGTGGGAGCGGGCAGGGAAGGTTTCCAGAGGCATCAAGGCTCTGCCTGAGCCCCTGTTGCCCCCCCGTGCCCCTTCCCCAGTCGGCAGGAAGCAGTTCATGAAGTTCGAGTGTGCGAGCCACGCCGCAGAGGTGCTGGGCTGCGACCTGGAGGAGCTCACTGCTGCTGTCTTCAAGCACCACCTCAAGCAGATCCTGGCACAGGTCACGGCACGTGCCGGCCGGCCGGCCCCGGCCGAGGAGACCCCCGCAGGTACCGGGGTGCTGCAGCCCCTTCTCCTTCACTTCGGGGGGGGGGATGGGAGGTGCTGTGCTCTGTGCCACTCCAGGCATCTCTCTTCAGGCAGCGAGGTCTGTTTGAGTGAGCTGTTGTTAATTATCAGCTGCTCTGTTGGGGGGCTATGCTCAGCTCTGCACCATCGCTCCCCAGGGGCACCCCAAGATGGGTGGGTTCAGATGGCGCCGCTGGCAGATGAGTGATGTGGCTTAATTGCTGTGACAGCTCTGCCTAGGGAAGGGGGACACCCCCCCACCCCTTCCCCAAACCAGGAGGGCATCCCTCCCCATGCCCACCCATGAAGCTGTGCTGCTTGCACCGTGTCCTGCAAGGAGACCTGGGCACGGCAGGAGTTGTGCTAGGCTGCTCTAAGCCACAAATTGATGCGTGGCTCGAGCTCACAGTGGCAGCTCCAGTGTCTGGGGTATCACCTGGTTTCAAGGCCAGCCTTCCACTCCTGGTTTGTCCTTGGCAGCAGAACTGCAGCTGGGCCCCTGCAAGTCATTTATATAGAAATATTATATATAATATAGAGTTATTTATATACAAATACTTGATGTATAATCATATATACTAATAATATAATTAATTATAGATGTTATATACACTTTACATACTATATGTAATTTATATTATATATGATACTATATGTTATACTATATTCTGTTATATATAACATAATGTATATAATAGCATCATATATAGTTATATATATTTAGTTATAGTTACATAAATACATAAATAACTATATAGTATAGTATATAGTTATTGTATACTATAATTATAGTATGTACTATATACTATATATACTATAGTATATACTATATATGCACAATATAGTATACTATAACTATATGTTATACTATAATATATAGTTATTTATATATATATAGTTATTTATATATATAAAAGCCACAGGCTGTGGAACGGGCCTTTGCCATTGCAATAGCTGTCTCTCTCAGATAGACATTAGGGGGGAGGCGCTGGAGGAGCTGAGGGCAGGCGTGGGGATGCACTGCTGGTGTAACCGGAGTGATGCTCTGCCGGGCGTTATCCCGGGTTATCCCGGGTTATCCTGGGTTATCCTGGGTTATCCTGGGTTATCCTGCCTTACCCTGCCCAGCGAGCGAGGGAATCCCCAGCCCAGCTCCCTATGTGCTGAGCTGGGCTGGCAATAAATAGTGTGGCATTGCCTCCTCTTCCCTCTGCCTGTGCCAGGGCCCAAGATGACGGGAGTGGAGTGTGTGGAGGGGATGGCTTCGGGTCTCTATGAAGAGCTCTTTGCCGCTGTCGTCTCACTGATCAACAGGTACTGAGCGGCCAGGGGCTGTGCTGGGGTGTCTGTGGCTGCTGGCTCCTTTGGGGCTGCTAGAGAGGAGTCTGTGCTGGGGGGTGTCTGGAGGGGAGAGACTGCTGCAGTCACTGCACATTGCATGGTGCATCCTGCTACTCCCAGCATGGAGACCCGGGACCGCTGCAGCCGCTGGGCTGCCCGCTGGGCAGCAGGGCTGTGAGTGGATGTATGGAGCAGCACAGAGCAGGGCATCACCGTGCCAGGGGAGCAGCTCGGCTTCCCCTCAATAATAGATGTGACTTTGCAGGCTGGCATCAAGGTTACTGGTGCAGGGGGAGGATTAACTGGGCTGGAAATCCCACAGTGAGTGGGGTAAATGCGCCGTAGGAGTCACTTTGTGGTAAAAGCTGATCACAGGGGAGCGTCGAGGTGTCAAGAGACAGAGGGTCTGGCCCCAGAGTTGCTGCTGAGGTGTTCGGGGGGGGGCTGCGGCTGCGACCTGCTGTGGCTGAGCACACTCTGCCCTGGGGGCTGGTCCGCCCTTCACCCCTTCCCATGGGAGAGACAGGATGGGGCAGACACCCCCTGCGCCTCTTCCTTCAGGTGGTGTGAGTCTGGAAGGGTCTCCTTGGATACATGGAATGATTTAATCCGGGGCAAGGATCAGCCACCCTCCCCCCCCCCCACTGGCCCATTTTCCTGGTTCCGAAGCTCAGCTCGGGTGGCTGAAGTCAGCATCCACACAGCCACCAGTGCCCAAAAATACCCCGTGTGCTGCTGCAGGTTTATTTTAACCTGCTGAGGAATATTCTTACTGCAGTTCCTAGCAACCACACTCCGAGGGGAAACAGCTGATGGAGCTCTGAGGGCTGACAGGGGAGCAAGACATTGCTGATTCCCCTGAACAGCAGTACCAACTTGGGGTGCGTCCCTGCTCCCCACTTCCCCTTAGAGGTGGCTTTGTTTTGCCCAGTTGTATTTTCCACACCAGCCCCCCAAGGCCAATTAAACAACGACCCAGGTGAAGTGGTGTGTGCCAGCACACTGTGAGCACGCTGCTTCTACAGTCCCTTGATGGGGAATGGGAACCTTTTCCACCCTGGCTGCAGGAGGGGCTGCTCTGGAGCTCTGCAGGCAGCCCCTAAATCCACCTTTGCTCCTTTCCTCAAGCCTGCGCTTTCCTGGAGGGGCTGGCATCCTCGGTGCCTGGCTGCTGAGGGGAGATGCGTCTCCTTGCATCCCACCAGCGGGGCTGCTGGGTCTTTGGGCACTCACATTGTCCCCAGTGTTGGCATCACATGCCAGTTCAGCCACTTTTCCAACCACCTTCTCCATCAAACTTAACACACTTGGATGGAGATGTTGCACTTTAAATGAGAGCCAGGATGGGGCTGAGTGTGGGAAGGTCAGATCTATCCCACCCCAGCGTTAAGGGGTCCTTAGGGCAGGCCAGGAGCAGCTCTGTCTCCATCCAGGCTGGGAGGAGATGCTCAGCTTGAGTAGACCCTAGATGAGGCATGTCAAACACGAAGGACAAGCAAATGACCAGTGCTGGGAGGTGTGGGTGCTCCCTGAGTGGAGACACTGATGGAGGGGTGATGGGAGCGCTGGGCTGGCCGCTGCTGCGTGGGACGGTGCCCATCTGGGGAGGGTTGGAATGGGTTCACCTCCGAAGGCAGAGCTGAGGCACGTCTGTGGGTAAAACCCCATGGTGTGTGGGACTCTTTCCCCAGGTCTTTCTCCTCCCAGCACCTCTCCATGGCTTCCATTGCCGTGGTGGACACTCCAGGCTTCCACAACCCGCGGCACCAGCGGCGCGAGCGCGCGGCGACCTTCGAAGAGCTCTGCCACAACTACGTGCACGAGCGGCTGCAGGCCCTCTTCTATGAGAAGACCTTCGTTTTGGAAATGGAGAGGTACAGAGAGGTGAGGAGCAAAGGCTGGGGGGCAGCGTCCTGGGGAGCACCGAGGGACAGGGCTGCCTGTGTCCCCGTGTCCTGCTGTGAGGTGACTGAACACCACGCTGCAGCAGCACTGATGAAATGAGGGGTCGGGATGGAGTGAGGGGCTTGAGCTGGGTCTCTCCGCCCCAGCCACAGATCCTCTTGGGTGTTTTGGATGTGCTGGACCTGCTGAGCTGTCCAGCCAGTGTGTTCCAGCTCGGGAGGCTGTGTGTCCGTTGGCTCAGCTGAGGTTCATCCCCATGGGATGAATAACAGGCAGGAGGAAGGGAAATGATAAATCACTGCAGGGACCAGCTGCTGACAAATCTACAAGCAGGGATGGACTCAGTAGGCTTCCAGAAGTTTCTCTAACACCTCTGGCCCTGGGAAAACTGTGGAGTTCCCATGGCTCAATATTCACACATCACTTGTGCTGAGTGAGCGTTTGCGTGCTCCTCACCGGAGAGGAGTCTGTAGCTGCTGGCCGAGCTCGGGATGGTGGTGGGCTTGGTGGGCTTGGTGGGCTCTCCTTGCCTTGGCTTTGCTGCTGGCTGAGGGTGGCTGTGTCAGCTCAGGACGTTTCCCTGTGAGCCGAGGGACTGCAGCCATGAGCCTGAGCCCCAGTGACCCCCCCAGAGCTGGGTTGGACATGGGGGTGATGGTGACACGTGCCCTTGGCTGCGTGCTCGGGCTGCAAGCCTGAATCCCTGAGAGAAATCTCATCATGTTACCATGGAGAGACATGAAAACTGTGGCTCTGGCTGAGCATCCCTGGCTCCAGAGCAAGCTGTGCTCACCCTGGCCCTCCCGGGGGGGTCCTGTGCTCCAGGATGCAGCATGGGGAGGGTCAGGAGCAGGTGCTGGAGGGGTCCTGGGCTGAGGGAGGGCGGCGATGCCCATTAAATAACGGATTGCATCCTTCAGTCTCCTGTTGGAATCACATCCAGGATGTGCACATCTTGTCCAGCAGCCACAGAGCGTGGCAGAGGCCCATTGGCACGGTGGCCCCAGCTGTGTCCCCGTGTCACGGAGGAGGTGTCTATGGTGGCTGCTCCCCTCTGCCAGCGCTGGACCCCCCCAAAGCCACGTGGGAGCAGGGCCCACACCACCTTCCCCCCCTGCCACATAAACGTGTCCCCTCTTGGTTCCAGGTGCCAGCCCATGACTGAAGTGAGCTTTTACATGATGTTTTCCAGGAAAATGTTGAGGTGTCTTTTGATCTTCCAGAGCGCTCGCCCCTGGCCACGCTGTCCATCGTGGACCTGGGATCCTCACAGGTAACCTGTCCCTGGGGACACTTGGGGCTGGTCACTCCAAGCATCCTCTGCTCAGGGGAGTGAGGATTTCGGAGGCAGAAGGGACCTCACTCTGTGCAGAGCAGCATGGGGTGTTGCAGGGATGGGGGCAGCACCAACCAGACCTTTTTGGCTTTTTAAAATACAAGCTTGTCCTTTCGGGTCAAGCCCTGAGCCCCAGGGACCCCTCCCAGCCTGGCTGTGGAGCTGGGAGGACTGGTCCCTCTGGGATACTGTGGCACTGTGAGGGGCCGATGGGTGATGGGCTGGATCACGCCAGGAGGAATCCTGACCCTGGTTGGGGTGGTGTGGGCAGGGGACACGGGTGAGCAGAGGTGGTGGGGAGCAGGCTGGGAGCAGGCTGGCATGGTTGTGCCCAGAGCCAGCTGCCCACAGCCCTCCTGCCCCTTCCCCATCCCCAAAAGCCATCATCTCCCTGTGACAGCCACAGGCACTGCCTGGCAGCCCGGGGGCTGATCGCCGGGGGCTGCTGTGGATTCTGGATGAGGAGGTGCTGACCCCAGGCTCCGGGGATGGCACCGCCTTCGACCGCCTCTGCTCCTACTTCACGAAGGGGCCCGAGCAGGAGGGTAAGTCTGGCTCAGCCACCCACCCCTCGGCATCGCCGTCTGCCTCTGGGACTGAATTAACTGTCTCCCCGGGCTCCTCTTCTGGGGCGACGCTGGGGGTCCCGCAGGGGACGGCTTCGTGCGGAGGTGCGAGCAGGCGCTGCACTTGGAGATCCCCCACCAGCTGGGCACCGACCCCGTGCGCTACGACCTCACCGGCTGGCTGGGCAAAGCCAAGCTCAACCTCTCGGCACAGAACGCCATCCAGGTGCTGCAGGGCTCCAGGGTGTAAGTACCAGGGGCTGTAAACACGGGGGGGGGTTGTAAGTATGAGGGGGTGCTGCGGGGCCGGTCTGCCACGGTGCTGGTGGTGGGTCCCACCATGAGCCATGTCGCTCCAGCCAGTTGCAAACCTGCCCTGGTTTTGAGGGGTCTTTGTGGTGGGGAAGGGGGAGGGTTGTGAAGCATCTGATGCAGAGGAGAGGACCCATAGCCTGGCTGAGGTCAGCCAGGATGGGCGGTGGCCCCTGTGCTGGCTGGGGGGGGATCCCTGCCTGTCCCCCTGCCTCCTGCCCAACTCGCAGACAAGGGGATGGAGCCAATCTGGCTTCAGGGGGGCAAGGAGGGGACGGGATCTTGAGCAGACACAGGGGGGCCCCGTGGTGTCCTCAGCGCCACGATGCCACGGGGTTGGGCATCCAGCATGGGTCAGGGCTGCCAGACATCATGGCTGAGGGCAGGTCCCCGAGCAGCAGCCACGTGGGTTCCCCCCCGCAGCCCGGACCCCAGTAAACTGGAGTGGAATTGAAACATAACTGAGCTGCTGCTGTGTGATGGATTTACCCTTCTGCCTGGGCTCTCCCAGCTCACCGTTTCCAGGTTCAGTTCAGGAAAGTTTTAGTGGTGGGGGGGTGGCTCAGTGCCCAAACCAGAGGGGAACAGAGGGGGTGCCCCCCACCCCGCTCTGCTCCTGCAGCAGCACCAGTGCTGAATCCAGGGTGCCAGGCCTTCATCCCCATCGAAGGGGCTGGGAAGTGGAGGTGCCACAGCCCCGCCAACCCTTGCTGCTCGCCCAACAGAGACGCCGTGAAGCAGCTGGTGCTGCCGCGCTCGCGGGTGCCGCTGGCCTGCCGGGCTGTGGCGGGGCTGGAGGGACGCTCCCAGGCTGCCCTGCACCGCCTGGGCTGCGTGAGGAAGACCTTCGCCAGCAGCTTGGCCGCCGTGAAGAAGAGGTCGGTGTGCGCTCAGCTCAAGCTGCAGGCGGTGAGTGCGGGTGCTGGGACCCTTGGGCCGGGGGTTGGGGTGTTTGTGGCGCTGTGTATCCTGACCCTGCCTGAGATGTTGTGTGTCCCCATAGCAGGGAGCCCT
Organism: Zapornia atra; assembly: GCA_013400835.1. NCBI lineage: Eukaryota > Metazoa > Chordata > Aves > Gruiformes > Rallidae > Zapornia > Zapornia atra. The sequence goes on along the minus strand of VZTU01020290.1, from coordinate 44,101 downwards.
GCACACCCCCCCCNGGTACCTTCTGCAGCTCGGTGCTGCAGGGCTCTTGACACAGGATGCTGTGCTGGGCACAAGCCTTCCCAGCACCGCTGTGCTCAGGGAGAGTGTCCCAGGCAGACAAACCATAAAGCAGATGACACACACACCTTGCTGTGCCGCTGCTTAATCCTCTTAAGCACTCAGTGGAGCAGGCTCGCCCTCAGGCCAAGCTCCAGCCGATCTCAGCCCTAATTAGGTGCTTAAACTCTCTCCAGGAGAAGAGGCTCAGGCTCCCTGGGCTCCCTGGGCAGCCTGCTTTTGGTCCCGACTCTCCCTGGAAACCCCAGCACAGCACCCTTCAACCCTCCTATAACCCATCAACCAAACCCATGGGAGGGAGATTCCTGCGCCCTGGGCTCACCTCTCTGTCCGAAGCTGTTCCTATCATGCACACGAGCTTCAGGGGCTCTAAGATGACCCCCCTACCTGCCCAGACACACTGCCATGGGTGCCCAAGCCGTGCTTCCCACCACTGCTGCTGCTGCCTGCTGCCCCTTTCCCCCTCTGTGCCCACTGACATCTGCTTGCCTGGCAGGATGCGCTCACCAACCTGCTCCGACGGTCCCACCTACACTTCATCCACTGCCTCATCCCGGGACCTGGAGCAGAGGGTCTGGAGCCAGGACCCCCTCCACCGCCTGATGCAGCCCCCAGCCTGGACATGCCGACCCTGCGAGCTCAGCTGGAGGGGACGCAGCTCCTGGATGCTCTGCGCCTCCACCGCATCGGTGTGTCCCGGCTCTCCGCCGCTGCCAGTCCCACTTGCCAGTGCTGCTGTGCCAACGGCTCAGCCCTTCACCAGCTTTGCCCATCACCTGGCTCTTGCTAGCCCCACCTCAGAAAGCCCCCAAGGGTTTATTACTGGTTTTGGTGGGGGTTCCCAGTCCCTCTCCTGCCGGCAGCCTGGGCGGCACAGCCTGAGCACAGCAGCTGCAGCTCTGGTGGGGTTCCTCCATGCTCCCCTTGGAGCATCCGTGCATCAGGCTGGATCTGCACTGACCCTGGTCACAGTCCATACCAGGGGGAGAGGCACCTGTGCAGGAGGCCCAGGGGCATCTCCTGTGTGACACGAGGTGCTGGGATGGCATCAAGTGCATCTCCACTCCCTCCACCCTGCCCTTGCTGCAGGGGTTTCTCTTTGAGAAGTGCAGCTCCCCCCATTCTCCCCACCCACGGCACTTTCTGGGTGTCCCACCCTTCACAGCCCAGCATCCCCCAGTACTGGTTCCCTCCCCAGTATTTCCATGCAAGCTATGTGCTGCTGGGCTGGCACGACCCGCAGCTATGTCTGTCTGTCTGTCTGTCTGTCCCCAGGCTATGCAGATCACCTGCTCCTGACCCAGTTCCGAAGGCGCTTCCAGGTCCTGGCCCCGGATGTCATGAAGAAGCACACCTCAGCATATGAGGTGCCGGATGAGAGCAAGGTGTGTGCTGGGCTGAGAGCCCCACATGGGGGTCTGATGGTGCCAGAGCCCTTCCCAACCCTTCCTAGCACGATCAGGCCTTGCTTTGCACAGGGAAATCAGCCTGGGAATGAATCCTGTTATTGCTGGGTTTAATACTTGGGAGGATGTTGGGTTTGAAAAGCTGCTGAGGGCTCCTCTGGCTGCGTGCCTGGCAGGTCTCATTCGGCAGGGCACAAGCAGTGGGGCTGGAGGCATGTGTGGGGCACAGGATCCATGCATTGCTCTGGCACAGTGTAGTGGCACCCTGTTCCTCCCCAAAACCCATGCAAGCCCGGCAGCATCCCTGTGGGAGCTGGGAGCGTGGGGGTTCCTGGGACCAGGCATCACTGATTTATTTGTTTCGTAATAAATCCAGTAGCAAAGATGGGGGAGAACCACCTCTGCCCCTGGAACCAGCAATGAGGGAGCAGGGAAGCACCAAGAACTGGGGAGAGCTGGAGGAGATGAATTAAACATGGGCACGTGCTCTGCTGTGCCAGCCAGGGCGGGCAGATTCGGTTAAGACCTCGGGATTTAGTAGGACAAGTCTGACAGTGGGAAAAGGTCAATATTGTTATTAAATGCTGTAAGGAGGCAGAGGGGCCTCGTCAGCTGCCTGTAAGCAGGGGATTTGAAAAATCCCATCCTCCCTGGAGCTTGTTGCCAGGCGGTTTTGTCGGCTGGAGAAATGCTTCCCGGTAAGCTGTGGAAGCACAAGAGGTGGTGTTGGCTGCTGGAGCACGAGGGGTGCGGTGAGGGTGCAGCAGGAACCGACCCAGCCACGCTGCCAAGGGTGGGATGGGATCATCCCAGGCAGGAGCAGGGCACGGCTGTGGCGCTGGAGCATCCTCATCTCCAGCACCATGGTGGTCCATAACCCCTGCGCGCTCACATGCTCCATCCCCACCTCACCCCAGTGTGCTCACGGCTGCCAGTGAGGGCTGGGGGGCCATTTCTGCTGCAGTAAGGTGCTCCCCAGAGTGTTCCTCAGGTGGGCTTCTCCTTTGGTGGGGAGATGCAGGAGGCAGCTGGGGATGTTGTGTGGAGTGAAGCATCAGCAGAAGGGTTTTCATTACAGCTGCTGTAGCTCTGGGGTTTGCAGATCATCCCTGTGCCCAGGTGGGGTTTGCTGCCCTGGGAAGTGTGTGCTGTTATGTTCACACATCAGTCCAAAGCTCAGATTAATGGAGTTCAAGTTCTCCTATGGCTCAGGAATAATCTCCTGCTTGCCTCCCCACAGGACCTTGGCCCTGTGCTGGCAGGCTTGGGAGGCAAACTCGATGCTTCCCCCCTGCTTTCAGCTCCATGGGCTGAGCCATTGGTGAGCCAGGCAGGAGGGGAGTGCTGGGGGCTTGCAGCAGTTGGACCACAGCTGGATGGAGCCAGGAAATGCTCTCACCTTCCCCAGAGCAGCCTCCTCCCGTGGCTGCCCATGCCGTGGGTCCTGCCAGAGTGGGACAGCAGCAAACAGAGGAAAGCCTTCAGTGTGGCTACAGATCTCTGCTCCCAACCCTGCCAAAAGCCCCCGGGGCGGAAAGCCCTGCTCAGCCTGGGACTGGGGGCTGGAGCAGCTGTTTCAGAGGCTGCTCTCAGGGTGGGAGGGTGTGCTACTGCATGGGGAGGAGGAAGCGAGGGGATGCAGGATGCACCCTCACTGGGTGCCCATAAGGACCAGGGGGTCTCTGTGCCTCGTTTCAGCAGGCTCATTCCGGGGTGTAAATGTTTTCTGAGCAGCTCAGTGATGTGCTCCTTCTCCACAGGCCATAGAGGAGCTCTTCCAGGCACTGGATCTGGAGAAGAAGAGCGTCGCCATAGGACGCAGCCAGGTACGACGGCTCCGGGCTCTACATCCCTGTCTGTCAGGTGTATGGGCACAGCCAGCCCCACGCTGGGTGCTGCCAGCTGCCCAGAGCTTCCCAAACTGGGGAGCAAGCCTCTCCTCCTCTGCTGCTCCCCGCAGCGCCCGGGTGGGCTGGGGAACCAAGCCTTGCTGAGAATCAAAGCTTGAGGGCTCCGAATGCCCTTTTGGAAGTGTTACCCTGGGTAAGCTGGGTACCTGACTGTTGAAATCCTGAAACCCTGGTGGCATTTACATTCCCAGTTAATTCCTTTGAGGTCTCCTGGCAGTAGATGGGGCTTGGGCAGGTTGTTGGGCAGGGTTCTCACCGCTGAGCCGGGCAGGTACCGGTGCTGGAGCTGGTGCAGCTTCAGTGTGATAATCTCAAAGTAAAACCAGCCTGGCACGTGTGCTCAGCTCCAGCCCTCTGAGTCTGTAAGGAAAGGGTTCAGGGCCTGGTGCTGTTATCCCTTGCTTTTATCCCACGTGGTGCTGCGGGCAATTATCTCCTCTTCGAGCCCCTTGTGCCTAATCAATAGCACGATGGCTGCGCTGGTCACGTCTCCTTACAGAGGAGTGAGCTTTGCCATCTCTCTGAGCATCGATTTTGTACCAGCTCCTGAACCTCGCTGGTGTGTGAAGTTAATGGGGACGTTAATGAGACAATCAGAGAGGTGCTGGAGCAATCAAAGCTTATCAGGGAAGCGAGTGTCCTTGGGATTGTTCTTTGATCCAGTTTGGCATCTTTAAAACACAGTGCTGGGAGCACACCACCGGCTTCACAAGAGTAATTCAGCTGTTATTAAAGCCACATTATGCAAATTGGTGTGCAATATTCAGGAGGGATCAGTCCCACGTCCCAAGAGCCTCACCAGGTGATGACCAAGAGACACCTTGTGCTCCGGGACATCGATCCTGAGCTGAATGTGATGGCATCAGCAAATCCGGGTCGTTTACCAGGAGTTTCCCCCAGGTTCAGTGGGAGAAAGCAGCATGGTTAATTCTGGTTTCCCAACTGGCAGCGGGCATCCTTGTTGTTGGGTGGGGATGTGGGAGCACGGACCCCGTGTTGCCCCAGGGATGGCTCCATGTCCGTGCAGCGGGTGGGCAAAGGGCTTGCAGCTCCATGTGATGGGTGATGGAGGAAGGTGCTCTCCAGGATGTGCAGCCATCCCACTGCCAGGCTCCAGGATGGGATGGAGTCAGGACACGGCTCCCTCTTGTTGTCCCATGAGTTGTCCCCAGGGATGGCAGTGCCAGGGCTGCCTCTGGTGCCTTCCTGGCACGGTCACAGGTCTCAGGGGAGGCTGCCAGAGTTTATGTTGGTTAGCCACAGGCAGGTTTCAGACACTGTCCTGAGGGTGTGTAACAACCTTTGCTTGCTGTCAGGTTTTCCTGAAGCCAGGAGTCATCTCCAGGCTGGAGAAGCAGCGCGACAAGCTGATAGCCCAGAAGATGACCCTGCTCCAGGCCGCTTGCAAGGGCTTCCTCAGCCGACAGAAGTTCAAGAGGCTGAAGGTATCTACCCCATGGGTCGTGATGCTCACCAAACCACAGCCCAGAGCATCCAGATTCCAGCTCTTTGAGCAGAGCAGGCTGTTCCTTTGAAGGGTTCCCACTCTGCCCTGCCCCGTGGCCACCCATAAGGTGCTGCGCTGCCACCCGCTGCGATGCAGAGCTTCTCCACCACCTCATCCTGCTCCATCCCTGTGCCCCAGCCTGCTCCTTCCCAGGGGGCTCGGTCGTGGCTGGGCAGGGGGCACATCTGGCTGCGTTTCCCTGCAGATCCAGCGCCTCGCCATCCGCTGCATCCAGAAGAACCTGGTGGTCTTCCAGACAGTCAGGCGCTGGCCTTGGTGGCAGCTGCTGAGCAGAGTCCGGCCCCTGCTCAGTGTTAACCTTGCTGAGGAGCAGCTCCGTGCAAAAGAAGTATGCACTGAGGGGATGGGGATAGGGATGGGGATGGGATGGGATGGGATGGCTGAGCTGAGCAAAGGCTGGGAGTNGGGTGGGATGGGATGAGATGGGATGGGATGGGATGGGACAGGTCAGGATGCTTTAGGGGCTCTGCCTGGTGGGTCAGTCAGGCTGGAAGTCACTTCTGCCAGGGCAGAGATGTTTTCCTGGCCACGCAGAAGGCACCATCCGTTCCTAGCATGGCATTTTGTCCCCCAGGTAATGTGTTTTGCAGACTTGTGGAGGGGGAAATAACACTCCTCCCTTAGAGGGACAGCAGCAAATGTGTCCCCACAGCTGCAGTCCTGTCCCAGGGCTGTGGCTGCCCCCCTGACCTCTGTGCCCCTCACAAGCTTTCCAGGCCTGGGTCTGCAGAGCCAAGCCCCTTGGGGATGGGTGCCCCACATCAGTCTGTGGGTGGAGGGGTGATGAGCAGCCAAATGCAGGAGACTCTGCTCCGTGCTGTCACTGGAGCAGTATTGTCCCTGGAGCTGTGCTGCCTTCCATCCGTGCTGCCACCTGGGATGGGTGATGTTAACAGGCATTTGGTGACCCAGGAAAGGTGCCTTTCACCCCTCTGCATCATCCAATGCCTGCACTAAATTTTTAGTCCATCCTTCTTGGCACCCTGCTCCTCCTCCTGCCTCAGTTGGGGGGTTAACAGGATGTTTTCAGGCTGGCTCAGAAGAATTGAAACTGCCTAAGCCTCTGATTCTCCCTCCAAACCTGCCTGGGGGATCCATCAGCCCCCATCACCCGTTCATCTCTGGCTTTATCAGGATTGGGCACGTTCTGCCTCTGCTCAGGGCTGGGCATCAGAGCAGGGTGAGGCTGCAGGGAGCAGCAGCCACAGCTGGGCCCCCCAAAAAGGAACCCCCCAGCGAGCAAGGTGCCTTTATAACCGCTCCCTAATAGCCTGCCAGGGCGCTGGGAACTCTCCCTGAGCAAGATCCAAGCACTGGGCTGCTCAGCCCAGGCTTCTGAGCAGAGCTGACATTCCCTCTGATGAAATTCATGCCAGGAGCTGTATTGCCAGCAGTGAGCAGCCTTCAGAGCCGCTGGGTGAATCTCAGTAATGAGGCAGCTATCGTCTCTCCCCCTTATTTTTGAGGGAAAGCGAGATTTTCCTAAAGGAGCTGAGGATGCTGGAGCTCTCAGTGTGTGTTGTTCTGCAATCTTCCCTAGGAGGAGCTGGCGGCACTGCGAAGGAAGCTGCACAAGTCGGAGCAGGCGTGCAGCGAGCTCAGGCAGACAGCAGAGAAGCTGGAGAGCAAGGTAGAGCTGGGAGAGGAGCCTCTGCTGCAGCTCCTCGTCCTCAAGTGGGGGAAGTTAATTATCGGGGTCAAATTAGCCACGGCTCACAGCGCTGGCAGCTGGGGGGGGACTCTCTGTGCAGCACCCGGCTGGGCTGCAGTGCCCAGCAGCAGCACCCAGGGCCAGCATCCATCGCTGCAGGGTGGGAGCAAGGGGTGCCCCCAAGGTCTGCACACCAAAGGATGCCCAGACGCCCTGGGGATGGGCTGCTCCCCAGGGAAAGATGCTTGTGTGTGTGTGTGTGTGTCCCCAGCAAGGACAGACCTCACGCTGCCGCCGGCGCGGAAAGCGGCGGCACAGACGTGATCCCGGTATAATTCCAGTGAGGAGTTACCCACAGATGCACCGTGCTCTCCTTATGCTCTCAGGCAGCCCCACAGGCCTCTGCAGGCACCCAAAGCGACCTGGGTTAATGGGGTGAATGCCAATGCCGAGGCCACAGTGCACCTAGAGAAGAGAAGGCTGTGGGGGGACCTCACTGCAGCCTGCCAGTCCCTGAAGGGAGCAGAGACACAGGAGGGGAATCAGCTTGTTAAAGGGCAGAGACTGGCAGGACAAGGGGGATGGAGTGAAGCTGGAGGAGGGAAGGGTTAAAGGAGATATTAGGGGGAAGTTCTTTACAGAGAGAGTGGTGAGGGGCTGGAACAGACTACCCAGAGAGGGGGTGGGTGCCCCATCCCTGGGGATATTCAAGGCCAGGTTGGATGGGGCCCTGGGCAACCTTGTGTAGCTCCAGGCCTGGAGGTTGGTGGCCCTGCCTGGGGCAGGGGGGTTGGAGCTCTGTGATCCTTGGGGTCCCTTCCAACTCAGCCCAGTCTGGGATTCTATGATGGCAGATGAGCATGGGAGAAGCATCCTGCCCACCCCCGGCCCCTCTGTGTGTCCGGAGGGATGTTGCAGGCATGTTGGGGACCACGTGCATCCCCTGTGCAGGGTCTCCCCTCGGATGCTGGGGAGGAGAAGGAGCTCCCAAGTTTGGGCTCCTGAGTTTGCCAGGCTGGGTCTAGCTCTGGTTACTGGCACCAGCACCCAGGGCCTGGGACCCCCCTTCCCGAGGGGAAGCGGCGAAAGATGGTTGAGCTTAAACTCTGCGTTAGAAATTAAATCACACCCACAAGGCTGGGACTGTGGGGTGAGGCCAGCGCCTTGGGACAGGCTGGGACAGATGCCAGCTCCCTGGGGAAGGAAAGCTGATGGGGATGCTGGCTGGCTGGGCCCCCCCAGGCTGGTGTACATGGCAATGCCCAGCCTGACCCCCGGCGTTGCTCCCCCAGATCATCGACCTGACGACGGAGCTGTCGGATGAGCGGTACAAGGGCGATGCCGCCTGCCAGGCGCTGGATGGGGAGCGGGCAGAGAGGCTGCGGGGGGCCCGCGAGCTGCAGGACCTGCAGGTAGGAGACCCCTGAGCTGCCAGGCCATGGGGGCGGGGGGGGGCCATGCCGTGCTCTCAGCACAGCCTCACTGGATCCTTGCTGCTCCCTTCCTTCCCCAGAGCAAACATGACCAGGTGCAGAAGAAGCTGGAGTCGGTGGAGAAGCAGCTGGAAGAGGCCCAGCAGCTGGTGCAGTTGCGTGAGATGAAGATAAGCGGCTCTGGCGGAGGTAGGGGGGGTCCTCTGGGGGCCATCGATACATGTTCTGGGCATCCAGCCTGACCTGTGGGGCCGGCATGGCCAGCCCCAGCCTCTTGCGATGGGCAGGGGTTCTCCCCATACACCCCCCAAGCAGCCCCTGGCCGCAGCAGCATGCGTACAGCACCCTGTTCCACATTGCTCATCCCATGGGGACTGGAAGTGATGGCTCGGTGACACATGGCACTGGGCTGGGGGTGCAGGCAGGGAGGTGCTGCTGGCTGGTGCTGGCACTGCCCGGCACTCCAGGCAGCTCAGAGAGTGTTTGGAGCGAGGAGAAGGATGAGGAGGATGCTGGGACACAGATGGGGTGGGGTGGGATGGGAGGAGCGAGCAAGCTTTGCCTAAAGGCAGGGAGTACAAGTGCAATGGGAGCTGGGCAGCCCTGGATGGTCACCCCCCCGCTGCCCCCGGGTCTCCCTGGCAGAGGACGCCTGGCAGGTGCGCTTCGACTGCGCACAGACGGAAATCACCTTCCTGAGGAAGCGGCTGGCGACGCTGGAGCAGCGGCTCGAGTCCGAGCAGGGCGCCAGGACCGGGCTCCAGCAAAAGGCAAGCGGGGACTGGAGGGGACAGGGGCTCCCCGGGTCATGCTGAGGAGTGGGGCTGCTGCCAGAGCTGGGTGTCCTCCCCTTGCTCCTGGCCTGGCAAAGCTCTGCAGGGCTGAGGCTTGGAAACGCACCAGGATGTGGCAGAATTCCTGGCCAGGCGCTGGAGCCGGCTGCCCAGGGCAGTGATGGAGTCACGGTCCCCAGAAGGGGTTCAAACCCCAGCAGACATGGTGCTCAGGGATGTGGGTTCCTTGGTGAGGTGGTGTTGGACAGACGGTTGGACTTGATCTCCAAAGTTTTTTCCAACCTTACAGAGTCTCTGACTCCATGAAAATTCGCCCTTGGTCAAGTGTGAGCACAGGGTGGGATGCTGTGGGGTGGGGAGGGTCTCGGTGCTGGGTCTTGGTGCTGCTGTGGCTTTTGGGTGCTGGGCAGGGCTGTGCTCACCCCATCGGCCACGCAAAGAGCTGCTGCTGTAGGGCTGGTGGTGCCGGAGAGGGGAAACACCCCTGTGCTTCCCTGAGCAGCGCCTGGGAGCCAGGGCCCTTCCCACAGGGAGAAATGACAGAACTGGGTATTATTCATGGAACATTAAAAAGTAATAAGGAAAAGAGCTGGGTGTTAGGAGTAAAGCAAAACATTTGCTTTCAGACAGTTAGGTTGGAATTACAGGCTTCATTAGCACAAGATTTGGCATCTTTAAAGCAATTTCTTAATGATGCTCTTCTCTGGCTGGTGGAAGCTCTGTGTGCCCTGCCCCAAACTCGATGGGAGTCCTTGGGGGGACCCAGCTCGTCGGTCCCAGCACTGCCTTCTGCAGAGATAGCAGAGCTGGGGGCAGCTTTGCTGACTCAGCAGGAAGGCTGGGATGCTGCAGGCATGCAGGAGGATGCCTGTGGAGCATGAGGGGCCTCAATTTGTTCTCATTTGGTGAAAGATTTCTGGGGGAACCATCACCCCGGTGCAGGCAGGGAGTGGCTGTGTGGCACGTGTGCTGTAGGGTCCCCCCAGCCGCTGACCCCCAGTTCTGCCCGCAGCTCGGCGAGGTGCAGGCAGCCTGTGAAGCAGCCAAGAAGGTGTCCCAGCAGCTGCGGCGGCGGTGCCGGCGGCTGGCCTGCGAGCTGGAGGACGCCCGGGTGCTCGCCGAGAGCCAGCAAAGCCGCAGCCACGAGCTGGAGAAGAGGCAGAAGAAGTAAGGCTGGGAGGGCTGGGGCTGCTCGGGGTGGGGACAGGGATGCTCCTCGCTTTGCGAGGGGGTCCTGGAAGGGGTGCTCTTTTTGACTCCTTCGACTGCTGGGGGGTCACATGGAGCCAGGAGGTTTATTTTACACCCCATTGCTGCGTGATCACTCCCAGCACCACGCTCAGTGGCATCACAGGGAGAGCTGCCTGGCGTAGGGAGGGCTCGCTGGGTCTGTGGGGACCCTCATGATGGGGTGTCCCAAGCACAGACGTGCCCTTGGCACAGGTGTTCCCATGCTGGGAGCACTGCTGGCAAACCATGCCTGTGGTGTGGAGGGAGGGAGGAGCTCTGGGGTGCAGTGCTGCCATTGGGTGCCCAGGAAGGGAACGGGCTTTCTGCCCCAAAATAGGATCCCGGGACCAAGCAGGCACAGAAAATGTGGGAAATCACTGACTCTGCTTTCTGTACAATTTCTTTTCCCTTCTCCCTCATGGCTGGTGTCTGCTGCTCATCCGTGCTGAGATGCAGCTCCCAGGGTTATCCCAGGGTTATCCAGGGAGCCTCGGTGCTTCCTGAGCTGCAGCCAAGCCCTGGGTGCGGCACAGTCCCGGCCAGCCTGGGGGGGGACGGAGCTGCCTGCTGGGGAGGGGGGCAGAGGGCTGCACGGGCACATTTTGGGGTATTTTGGGTCTGTAGCAGCCCATCACAGCAGTTTCTTCTGCTCTGCTTGTGGTGACCACCTGTACGTGCGTCGCTGTGGCTCGGTGCTTCCCGGTGCCGGCACCGGTGTGGAGTAATTGGGGATCCACAAAGCGATGGCAGCACTCTGCAGACCAGGGTTTGTCTCCTCATGTCTTCTCCAAAGCCCCTGGAAAGGTCCAGCCAGGAGAAGCAGCTTGTGGGTGGCTGAGCCTCTCTCCCTGCCTGCCTTGGAGCAGCTTCCCCAGGCAGGAGGCAGCCGTGCCGCCCTCGCAGCCCTGCTGTGCCCAGGGGTACCGGCTGTGTCCCCTCCAGGTTTGACCTGCAGTTAGCCCAGGCGCTGGGCGAGTCTGCCTTTGAGAGGAGCCTCCGTGAGAAGGTGTCGCAGGAGAACACCAGCATCCGGTGGGAGATGGGCAAAGTCCAGCAGCGCTTAGAGGTGAGAGGAGCACATCCCGCTTCGCTGCAGCACATCCAGGAGGGGGAGCAGCTCGCAGAGCAATGGTGGTGGGGGCAATCGGGCACAAGCCCAGCACCTGGCTCCGATGTCCTTTAACGCCGGTCCAGGATGTGTCTGATGTATTTAAACAGCACTACCCCCTGCCAAAAGAAAGGCTATTGCTCTTCACCAGTGGCACCCATCCCGTGGCTTAGCTAATTAGACCCACCCTTGTCTTCACTGGGGTCACTGGTGCCCTTCGTCAAGGAGCCACAGTCTGTGTCCCTGTGGGACAGTGGGGCACTGGCATCCGCTAAGCCCTCTGCAGCAGCAGGGCCTTGGGGTGCTGGGTGAGGGGAGGATGCTGCAAGGGTGCTGCAAGGAACCCCCACGGGAGGAGGAAGGCAGGGCCAGGGGCGAGCAAGCAAAGCTGAGAGGGAAGGGGTTGGATGGGGATGAGGATGGGGATGGGGATGAGGGTGGGGCTGCTGGTACAGGGAGGGTGCTGCCCACTGCCTGCTGCTGCTCCAGGGTCTTTCTGATGGTGCTGTTGAAAACGATGTGGGTTTTAAGAGGGGGGTGCACGCACCCCCCAGCTCAGCTACTGACCCCCGGCTCTGCCCCTCCTGAGCAGGAGAAGGAGTCAGAGGTGGCCAGCTTGGCGCAGCGGGTCACCACGCTGACCGGCCGGGTGCAGGAGCTCAGCACCCCCAGTGCCCTGGACACACACACCGTGCCAGCACTCAGGAAGCAGCTCTGGGACCTGGAGGCCAGCGCTGCCGAGCAGCGGAAGGACCTGGAGCGGCAAACAGCCGCTGTTGATCACCTGGAGCAGGTAACATGGATTGGGGGCTCTGTGGGTGTTCGTCCCCACACCGTGTGCCTCGGGGCTTGCATCCAGCTGCTGTGCATCCATCGTTCAGCTCCACCAGCGGCTGGAGCTGGAGATAGAGCGGATGAAGCAGATGCACCAGAAGGAGCTGGAGGACAAGGATGAGGAGCTGGAGGATGTGCGGCAGTCCTGCCAGAAGAGGGTAGGTCGGTGCTGGGGGATGCAGCCCTGGTCCCCATCGCTGGCTGAGGTGATGGGAGAATTCAGTGCGTGCCCCTCCCAGGGTACCCCCACCATGGGGGTGGCTGTGTGCTGCCAGGGCGCGGGGCTGTGGCAGGGGACGGCCGGGCTCTGAGCTGGGGTTGTCTCCGTGCACAGCTCCGGCAGCTGGAGATGCAGCTGGAACAGGAGTACGAGGAGAAGCAGATGGTGCTGCACGAGAAGCAGGACCTGGAAGGGCTCATTGGCACCCTGTGTGAGCAGGTGAGAGGACGGGGAGGGCGTCCCCAGGGCCCCCAGAGCTCAGCAAGCCTGGGTTTGCACCGGTGCCTCCAACCACCCTCATACAACCCCCGGTGCGTCAGAACTCTCCTTGCGTGCCCGGGAGAGGAGGAGCTGATTAGCTGGAGTGATGGTAATTAAGCACCGTGTCCTGCAGCACGAGCTGGCTGGGTTTCACCCTTTCACAGGGCTGGGCAATTTGTGTGTGTTCGTTAACCGGGATGAAGCTGGGAGCTTTGCCACCCTGGAATGGGGGGGATACTTCAAGCAGAGGCAAGAGGCTCTGACAAGGCTTATCCGTAACACCCGCCTGGCTCCTGGCTCGTGGAATGTTTGGGGAACTGTCAGAATCAATCCTGCTGCGTGCAGGCAGGGTGTTATTACAACTGCCTCTCCTCCCGACACGTCCCCCTTGTTTGGGAGGAGAACTAAGATGGATGAGGAGGCAGCAGGAGCTGTGCAGAGCAAAGCCTGGGGGCTCTGGGGGAGAGGGCATCTTCTCCTTCCTGGGACTGTCCCCTGGCACTGCCCGGGCAGCCCCTGGCAAGAGGGTTAGAGGAGATGGCACAGTGTGTCTGGGTATTGCTGTGGGGTGTGTGAAATGCAGCCAGAGCCTGGAAAGCAGCTCTGGAAGGAAATCCCAGCTTTGGAACTTAAAAAGCACCAAGCTGCAACAGTGGGAGGTGACAGGGGCCACTCTACCTGCTGCGGCATGAAATCCATCGCCTGTGATGCTGGGCAGACCCCGAGCTATGGGACAAGGATGCTGAACAGTGTCTGGGATGCAGGCTGTGGGGACGGCAGGGATAACAGCAAGTCTCTGTGCTGCTGCACTGCTGGAAATGCTGTCTGGTTGGCAGGGGACAGTGCACTTCAGAGTGACTTGTCACAAAAAAAAATGGGGGGAAAAAAGAGCCAACCCAGAAAACTCAGTAAGGAAATGGAGATGCAGATGATTTCTGGTCACAGGAAACAGCAGGCAGCTCAAAACCAGGTTACAAGGTCAGATCCATTTTAGCCAGCTAGCAGAAAAGAGGGGAACAGGCTTGAAACAAGAAGAGCCGTGGGACCAGACTGAAGGGAAGATGCTCTTACACTTCAGTCTGGAATCGAGCACTGAGGCCCTGTCCCTGTTCATCTGGTGTTTTCCTGATTCCTTTACCCCGGTGACCACGGCTGCTCACAGCTCTAGGGCTGGGTTAAGGTGCTGCTTCTCTTCTTTAGACGGCTCCAGGGTAAGTGGTGACACCACACTGCCCTGGACTGGTCTCCAACATCACCCAGCAGTTGTTTTCCACCGGTGCTGCTGGGGATCCACACGGGAGCAGTCGCTGCCTCCCCCTCTGAGGACAGCAGCGTGGGTCATGTCGCTCTGTTAGAGATGTGTAATTAACTCCTCATGAGGCTTCCCTCGTCGGTGCTTCACTGTGGGTTTCCTCTCTTTGGGCTGGCTTCCTCCTGCCATCATCACTCTCTCTCTTGAGGGCCCAGGGGGGCTCTGCCTTGGATTCTTCTCACACACTGACTCTTGCATTTCCCGTGCCAGCGCTCGGCACGGACACTGGACCCGCATCTCCTGGGTCTGCCCCTCTCTGACCATACCCCTTGGGTTCCTGGGGGGTGACAGTGCCCAGAGACCCCATGGGGACACGATGCTGTGGCCCTGGGGACCCTCAGTGCCCACCTGTGCCCTTGGCTAAAGGGGGAACTGCTGGGCAGGAACATAGGTGGCCGATGGAGACCGGGGCTGGGATAGTGTTTTCAGAGGAACAGCTTTCTAGGGGGAAAGAAACGTGTTTTGGTGAATCCAAATGTTTGTGTCATGTATTTTTTCCCTTTTATTTTTCCATCAAGTTATTTTTATTTGATGAAGAGGGGAAATTGCAGTATCTGTACACAGTGCCACCGTGACTCCAGCCCAACCCAGGTGCTTCCCCACTGGTGGCTTTGGGGGTTGTATTTAGTTGCCAATGCCTTGAGATAGGGTGGAATTGTCCCATGGAGGTTGTGTGGGGTGAAGCAGGGTGGCAGGGCTCAGGGTACCCCCCTCTCTCCTCCCTCCCCAGATCGGCCACCGCGACTTTGACGTGGAGAAGCGGCTGCGCCGGGACCTGCGGCGGACACGTGCCCTGCTCGCCGACCTGCAGCTGCTGCTGGCAGCCCCCACAGAGCCCGGTGCCAGCGCCCAGGAGCTGGAGCGACTCCGCAAGCAGGTGGGTGCATCCCTGCTGGGCATCCCCTGCCCCTAGTACCATCGCCTCGGTCTCCCTGTAACGAGCACGTCTCTGTAATTAAGCCACCAGCGGTTAAGTATTTTTTCCTTCCTTTTCCCCTCCCCAGCCCCGTTAATTCCCTTCTGTTCAGCATGTTTGCTGTGTCTAATAAGGAGCTCCAGGGGCGCTGCGCTGGGGCCGTGTTGCCATAGGGATGCTGTATGGCAGGAGCAGGGATCGCAGCAGAGTTGCCATAGTTTAACCACAGTTCACCGCCGGCGCTGAGCGACCCGGCGAGCGGCTGCCTGCGGTGCCGTGCTTGTGCCCACTGGGGATGGTCTCAGGCCTGGGGTGAGCTCAGGGTCTGTGGGGTCCCTGCGCCCAGACACGGGTGGCAGGAGGCTGTCCATCCCTGGCTGTCTGTCCCCAGGGCTGGCCGGGCACGTGCACCCCGATGCCGAGGACCGGGGCTGCGCTAACGATGCCGGCCCTCCGAAGCCGCTCGGTAATTAATCTGTACCACACATTTCCCCTGGAAACAAACTGATGGGGAGGCATGAGTGATTCCAGCAACATACATATATAATTGAGATAATCGTTCTGCGTAAATAACATCTGTGAGCAGCAGCTGTTCCCACCTGTGTGGAGGGAGGGGGGACGGTGAGCTCGATGGGGTGCCCATGCCCACATTCATGTCTGTGCCGCTGCCCTGGACAGCAGGAGCAGGGGATGGCTGTTGCTCAGATGGGCAGCAGGAATGGGTGTTTTTGGCACTCACGAGCTTTTTCTTAAACATTATTGAGCTACTGCTGCAGTGCTGCCCTTAAGTGATCCCTCGGTACTCCCCGAGTCCCACTGTGGGGAGCACAGCCCCTGCCTCACCCCTTGCCAGCCCCTGATGCTCTTACTCTGGCTGAGTCCTATCAGGTGCCAGGGCTCAGGGAAGTGGGCTGGTGTTGAGGGACCCCTTCCATGTGCTGGTCCAAGGGTCTGTCCCCAGCTCTCTCAGTGTGTGTGGGGGTCTGCCTTTCCTTGCACTCCAGAGAAGAGCGGGAAGGCTGAGTACCAGCAGGATTGGGAAGGGTGAGGTTTGCTCCGCGCTGGCGCTCTGCCTGTGCTAAAAGCGCCCCAGGAAAATGCCATCCTTTAAATGCAAACGCTGTCTAATGGCATTCCTGACAGCTCTCTCCAAAGCCCGTGCAGCCTACCAGCCAGCCCACAAACCTCCCCGAGAATAAAAACTTTGCCCAAACGCTGCATTTCCCTTAATCAAAACCCATCTGGCTGGAAATGCAGCATTGTTCCGGGATGGGGCCAGGCATCCTCCCTTTCAGGCAGGTATCTAACAGATGGTGCAGCACAGCCTCCTCACGTTGTGCAGAACTTCATGCATTATGCATTTTGGGGGGTGGGGGGTGATTTAAATTTATTCTTCCCAATTGGGAAAATTCCATTACATAGAGTGAGGTGGAAGCTGGTGTTTAATGAGAGGTTTGGGGATGAGTTTCTCTCTGATTAAACTATACAGAGTTTGGGTGTGACTGTGGCA
>VZTU01020290.1:1078-27847 GCA_013400835.1 Zapornia atra | reverse complement strand
CGGAGGGGGTCAGTGGTCAGAGAGCCAGTTGGCAGTTGGAATGGCCATCCAGATGGTCTCCCAGCTCAGGATGTTTCGGTGACAGCTGAGCTGTGTGCAACACAGGGCGGCTGCTTTTCGGGGGGTAGAAGGGAGGGGAACAGGGTGTGTGCCCCTGTGAGAGTGGCTCCGCAGGTGCCTGAACAGATCAACCCGTCCACCTGCCGATGCCAGCCCCGGCTGGACATGAGGACATGGTTTAAATAACGCATCCAAACTGCTGAGTGTCTCCAGAAAGCCAGAGCTTTACGTTCCCAGCTTCTGGCTGGCGCTGCACCTGGAGACGTGACGATGCTCGGGGCTGTTTCTTCCCCCCGGCTCCTTGCTTCGTGCAGGGGGACAGGAGGCTCAGAGGTGGAAAGGGCAATGCTGGGGGGCAGAGACCAGCTGTGTCCCTGGGATGATGGGTGCTCAGGGCAGAGCCATGTTTGCTTCCAGAGGTTTTGCTGCAGTCATCGATGCTGTGTCTTGCAGCCAGGGAGGGCACCTGCCTGACTTTCTCACCGAAGGGGTTAAGATTGGGGGTGCTATTTAGGAAGGAAGGTGGAGGCTGAGGATCACAACAAGATGTTTCCATTGCTCTGGCCCTGGGATGGAAGGAAAGGGGTTTTCCTGCTGCCTCGGCCGCTCTCCATGCATGGCCAGCCCTGGGGGAACATTTCACTGTGGCCCCCACTCCCCCCATGCACAGGGGCTGTCCCGTGTGAGGAAGGCAGCTGGTGTGCCCGTTCCACACTGCAGGGCTGATTTGCTGCACTGGCTGTGTATAAGATATCCTTGACTTTAAGGAATAGACACTTTCATTCCCCTGCCGAGGAAGGAAATAACCTGTGTGGCTTTGCCAAGGGGGTTCCATCACCCCACACAGTGGAGGGAAATGAGCTGAGGATTGCTCAGGGTGAAGAACTTTGCAATCCCTCCTTTTTTATTGAGGGAGAGGGTAAAAAAGGACAAGCAAGCTCTGAGAAAATAGCCTAAAATGCTCCAACTCTTGCCGTGGTGCACAGCAGCCTCCGTTGCCCCTGGCACTCTGCATCCTCCAAAGTGGGACTGCAGAGCGAGCAGCAAGGGGAGGGGGGCTAGGTTTCTTTTTCATGAAGAACAGAACGAAACCCAGGCGAGCAAGGGAAGGAACTGGATGTTCAGGGACAGCTGATGTAGATCCCGCTGTCCTGGTGCTGAGTTTTTGGGATGGGGCTGCAGATCCCAGGTGTCTGCATCCCATTTGAGTTCATTGTGGTGGTGACGGCGGGGAGCGAATTAGCGTTTGTAGATGTGATGTTCCATGTGTATTTGCAAATGCAATTTGTGCCACATGAAAGGGCCATTTGCAAACTCTGGATCCTGAATTGCTCTAATCAGGAATTACACGTAATTCACATAATTTTGCAAATTAATGACTCCCAGCTCTTCCCTCACCACGGCACTGCCAAGGCGGAGGGCTGGGTGTGCGGATCCCGGCGCTCGCTCCAGCACTCCATGGGTGCTGGTAGGACCCACGAGCTGCTGGGGAAGCGGTTTTCCACTGGGAGCCAGGAGCAGGCAGGCTGAAGAGCAGCTCTGGATTTTAAAAGGTTGAGTCTCCATGTGCGTTCACGGGGGAAGATGCTCTGGGAGTGAAGTGTAAAGAGCCATGGCCACGTGGCAAATGGGGACAGGGCAGTCAGCACGTGGTTCCTGCAGGCACCAAGAGCTCCTTTAACTGTGATCTCCCTCAATCCTTCCCAGCTGGAAGAGAGCAAAGCAAAGTGTGCGGAGGCCCAGAGGTCCCAGCAAACGTCGGCCCTGGAGCTGGAGAAGTTGCACGTGGAGCTGGAGACCCTCACCAGAAACAAGACCCTGGTGCGTTGGTGGAGATGCAGCCGGGCTGGGGAAGCAGGAGGGCAGCGGTGTGGGGTGTGACACACGCTCTTGATACCAATAATTGGCTTTTTTACTAACCTGGAAATAATCAGCATGTTTCCTAAAGCCCCCAGCAGTCCCTGGAGTGGTTTAATGGACAGGGAAAACTCCTCCAAGGGCGCAGCATCCTGTAGTCCCCGCTCCCTTTGCCTCTCCTGGCACAGGCACGGGGTCAGAGGCTGGTGGCAGCATGTTCCGGAGGATTCCATGGTCCAGGTGGTGCTGTGCTGTGGGTCCCCCCAGGATACAGCAGCCAGCAGCCCCTTGGGTCTCCCCACAGGTGGATGAGCAGCTGTATCAGCTGCAGCACGAGAGAGCCGACCTCCTGAAGCGCATCGATGAGGACCAGGAAGACCTCAACGAGCTCATGGCCAAGCACAAGGCTCTGATCGCCCAGGTAGGAGCTGGGGCAGAGGAGGCTAGGGAAGAGGAGGCTGGGGCAGCATCCCCCCACCCAGGAGGGTGCAGGAAAGCCCCACAGCTGGGCTGAGGGCGAACAGCTCCCTGCACAGTGCCCATCAGTGAGCAGCAGCTCCAAGACCCCAGCAGGCAGATGCTGTGGTGGGAGGAAGGAATGGCTCACAGCTCTGGCTCCTCTCCTCTTGAGTCTTCCTCTTCCAAGAGGTGTCTTGGCTTTAGTCTCAGTAGTTGGGAAATCCTGTAGCATCCCTGTCTGGATCCTTGTGCACTCTTTCTTTCTTTCATGCAGAGGCTTAAAAAGTGCTGACAGCCCTCCCTGGGGCTTTCTGTGTGATACTCAGGCTAAGGCAGGCTCTCCCAGAGGATTGTACCTGGAGCTGAAGGATCCAGAGGCTCAGGGCTGGGCTGGAGAGACTGACAGGTCGCAGTCCGGTGCCGCTCGCAGCAGCCTTACAGAGGCAGGAGCCTGTATCTGACAGGCCCTGAGGACAGAAGTGACCTTGGTTTCTGTCCCAATCGACAAATATTTGCTTCAAAAATGAGGAAAGTCACATTGAGCCAAGAGAATTGAGCTCCCAGTGCAGGAGTGGGTCGCCCTTTCGGTGGGAGGAGGAGGAGGCACGGGCCTTGGGCACCACGCTCCCTGCAGCGTGTGGCCCCCCTGCCCCAGGGCTGCTCCCACTGCCCAGCTCTCTCTTCCCACAGTCAGCCACGGATATCGCTCAGATCCGGGAGCTGCAGACGCAGGTGGAGGATGTGAAGAAGGAGAAGCAGAGTCTGCAGGAGAAGGTGAATCCTCCCGAGCCACCCAGCCTGGCTCAGCCCTGACACCAGGCACGGATGCTGTGGCCTTGTCTGACGTCAGGTGCTGCAAAGCCATTAGGACAGCCAGGCTCCCCTCCTCTTCCTCACACACTGTCTGTGTCCCTGAGAGCAGCATGGTGCTGGGCTGGGCTGTGGGTCTTGCCTGCAATGGCTTTGGGATGGGGCAAAGCTTTCCTGGTGCGGTTCTTGGGATGGAGAGTCCTGCTCCTCCCTCCCTAAGCTGCTGGGATGGGGCTGCCCCCAGGATGGGGCTGGGAGCGTGTGAGTTTAGCCTGGAACACGTGTGTAATCCCATTAAGCGAAGGGCTTTCCTGGAGCATAGTGATGCCGCCCCAGAATCAGCAGCAGGGCTCGCAGCCCCCAAGGCAGAGCGGGTGCTGCTTTAGAGGCAGGCCAGATGAAAGGCAACAGATTCCCATAGTTCCACAGCAAATAGGAAATCCCAACCAAACGTGCACTGGGATCACTGGCAAGGGCAGTTTGCTGTGGAAATCTCAGTGTAAGGGCTGAAGGAATGGCACGGCCCAGGCAGCTTCCCAGGAGGGGTAAACAGAGGATTTTTAGGCATGTGGTCCTGAAAAGATCCATGGATCCTGACACATGTCACCTTGCCAGCACGGCTCTTGTGTCCTGCACATGCTGTGTGCAGGGCAGCAAGCTGATGGCTACAGCAGGTAGCGCCCCATCACCTTTGGGACTGTGAGGGCCACGTCACACCAGGGTGAGGGGCTGGTGGGGTAGCTGGGAGAGGGGCCGGGAGGTGTTTGCACAGGGCAGGGGCTAACACAGCCCATCCTCCCCCAGCTGCAGGCAGCGCAGGCCAGAGCAGCGAGCCTGGAGCAGTGCCCGGCCGAGCGCTCCATCGTCAGCCGGCAGGAAGCCCGCATCCGCGACCTGGAGAGCCAGCTGGACTTCCAGGCCGTGCAGATGAAGCGCTTCGAGGTACCGGCTCCCCACCGCTCACTGGGGGGTGCACAGCCCCAAGGGATGCAGCTTGCAAAGGCTGGGGCGGGGGAGAAGCAGCGGGGAGGGGATGAAGAGGGATGGGTGGGGGTGTTTGGCCAGCGCCCCTGTGCTTGCAGACAGTCTGTATAGTTCATGCTGCTGCTGTTAGCCAGCCACGCTTCACCAGGGTGCCTGGTGAAAGGCAGCTCTGGGCCCTGTGCTTATAAACACCCAGAGGGGTATGTAGTCCCTGCCCTGGACACAGAGCATGGTGTGTGCTGCCTGCTCAGTGCCTCCAGCACAGCACCTTCCCGACTGGCATCAGCCAGGAGTCAGGACACCAGGCTCCATCACGTTATTTCACCGTCCCTGTTCACCAGCACTTGGCTGGCACCCCGGGCATGTTCTGACTGTCACTTTCCCCACTGCCTGGACTTAGCCCAAGGGTGAAGGAAAATGCTCCTGTGCTCCCAAAGCAGCATCCAGGGGATGCAGTGCAGTCCTGGAGGACGAGTCCAGCGCTGGGTGCGGGAATGGGTGGGGGTCTCTGGGGTCTGCACCCGCCGCTGCCACTTCCAAGCATCCAGAGTGATGCTCCATGATGGTGGTAAGAGCGCCAGGGTGGGAGGGAGCCCTCCCCATCACTCGGTGCTTGCAGAGACCTTCCTAACTCGTCTCCTCCCCCTGCACCCTCCTCTCCAGGTGCTGGTGCTGCGCCTGCGGGACAGCATCATAAAGATGGGCGAGGAGCTGGAGAAGGCGGCCGAGTCGGAGGCGCGGGAGAAGGAGAGCACCCGCTACTACCAGAGGAGGATGGAGGAGATGAAGGCTGACATGGACGAGCTGGTGCAGAGGGAGCTGGAGTCCAGCCGCCGGCGCGTGGAGCTGGTAAGGGGTCCTGTGCCACGGGCTCGTATGGCCTCAGGGCCATGGTGGGGGGGTCACCAACCCACCTCCTGAGGGTCCTGGAAGAGTCATTTGCTGTGCAGTGCTTTGTGTGCTCTGTGTTTGGAGAGGGGGCTGCCCCGTTTGCCCCTGTGCAGGGAAGGGCTGTCAGGCTGGGCTTTGGCAAGCAGAGCTGGGGACCACTCCCAGGGGCATTGTGCCCCTCCGTGGCCCCGAGTCGTGGAGCCAGAGCTCCCAGAGGTGCTTTGTGTGTCACCGCTCTGGAGTGGGGCTGGCAGCCCAGGCCATCGCTCCACTTGACGTTTGGTTTCAAGCAGGAGATGGCTTTGCCTGCCCGGCTCTAGGAAATGCTGAGAGGTCGCTCATGTCATCCCTGCACCTCCTTGCACTGCTTTTCCTCAGGTCCAGCAGAACTAGAGGGGCTGAGTGCCCCCCCAGCACCAGGAAAATGATGCCCTGTCCTCCTGCCAGCCCCCCACATGCCAAAAGCCGGCTGTGTGACTCCATGTGCCAGGGCTGAGCCGCAGTGCCAGGCCCCCATCACTCTCCCAGCCATGCCCCAATACCACAGTGGTGTGTGGGCTGGTGCCAAAGCCCCAGCTGGGTTTGGAGTACAGTGAAACCAGGTCCACCTTCTGCAGCCCCCTGCGAGCATCCCTTTCCATGTGGTATTTCCCAGCACACGAAGGGGCAGCCCTGCTTCCCAGCAGTAATTGCAAGACATGCACTGGGGCTGGCAGCAATGAGCAGCCACTTCATCCACAGTCTTTTATTTAGCAATCGAGATTTCAGCCTTTATTTCTCCCTGAGGCTGCCAGCCCTTCTGAAGGGAATGGCACCTTGGCATGGGCTGTTCCCCCTCCTCTGAAGGGAATGGCACCTTGGCATGAGCTGTTCCCCCTCCTCTGAAGGGAATGGCGCCCTGGCATGAGCTGTTCCCCCTCCTCTGAAGGGAATGGCACCTTGGCATGGGCTGTTCCCCCTCCTCTGAAGGGAATGGCGCCTTGGCATGGGCTGTTCCCCCTCCTCTGAAGGGAATGGCACCCTGGCATGGACTGTTCCCCTCCCTGCACTGTAAACAGGCTTTGTCCTCACTCTGGCAGCCCCAGTCCCACATGCCAGCTCTGACTGTGGGACACCCTCCCTGGGGCACGAATCGAGCCTCCCCTCAGGGTCAGGGCCGTGCAGCCACGGCTCTTCCTTGGCGTGAGGAGATGTTAACGTGAGTGGCGTTGCCCACCCAGCTCCAGCCGTCCCCCCGGGGCCGGATGCTGCCGCTTCCCCCGTGGGCGCCGAGCGCGGCTCCAGTTGCCATGATAACTGGGTGTGATGCTTTGGAGCACGGGCACGCTGCCTGCCAGGATACGGGTGGGTTCTTCTGGCTGTGTTTCTCTCTTTGTGCACGTATTTTTAGAGGCTCTTGGAATCTTCCCCATGGGGATGTGGGTGATGGGTGTAGCAGGATACTTGGTCTTCTCAGCACTCTTCTGTCCTCAGAAAGGGAGTTTGCAGCCAAGCCTGGAAGGGGTTTTAGAGGCACCTCCCTGGAACAAGATGTAAAACCCCATAAAAGACAAACTTGAGGGGTCGGGGCTTACCCAGGCAGTTGGGGTTTTCTGGCACCCACTGCAGCCAGGGTGGGAGGATGGAGCCAGGCAAGCCCTGCCGTGGGTTAGCACCCCCAGACACATCGCTCCCACCCCAGGTTTCTCCCCACCATGGGATCTGGGGCTTCACTGTGGTGTGGCTGTGGCATTCCCCAGCAGCAGAGGCGTTCCCCCAGACCGTGGGTACTCCCAGCAGCCCTTAAATAAAGCATGGCAGGGAGGCTGTGATCACAGAGCCTGGCTGCGCTTGTTGGGCGGCTGCTGGAGAGCATCAATAGTTAATAGAAAGCCACTTATGGCTCTGCCCCTGTTAAATCCCCATCAATTATAAATGCCCCATGAATTATTCACTTAACACTGCTTAAGTCATGGTCTGCACCCAACGTGGTTATTTATTTATTTATTTAAATAAACAGTCTGAGGTTGTGGACTTGATGTGAGCTGTCAGGGCTCGAGCTGTGCATCAGAGGGACAGGTGGGGTTGGAAACCCTCTGTGTTTCCTGGGCCCCTCAGAGCTGGTGCCTGCCTGGAAGGTGTTTTATTCTCACAGCTCGTGTTCATCAGTGGTGGAGGCGCCTTAAAATCCTGTCCCACCATCCCCACACCTTCAGCCAGGCTCAGGACAAGGGTTTTCATCCCTCCCTGGTTTTTGGAGACAGCTTGGGGCAGTGGGGAAGCAGCAGCTTCCTCATGCTCATGGTGTTCGCAGGTGGTGGGGAAAATCCATGGAGAAGTGAGGATGGGAGCTGGAGAGCTGCTGCCAGGCAGATGGCTCTGCCTCATGCATTTTGTACCAAGAGTGGGGGGTGGATGCTGTCCAGGCCCAGTGCCATGGCAGGGAGGGAGGCATGTTTTCCAGTGGAGGGGGTAATACTTGGCCCTGCTCGTCTCTCTCTGTGCTCTGGTTGCATGTTCTGGATTTCCTCCTCTTCTGATAAAACCTGGATCCCAGCCTGCAACAGCTCGTGGTTTCCCAGCTGCTGTGCTGACACCCAGAGCCTGACAGGCCAGACCCAGCTGCCTGGTCCCCCAGGGCCTCAGCAGGGTCTGAGCCATAGCGAGGAGCAAGGGATGGATTTCCAAGCTCAGTCGGTCCTGGGGAGTGTAGAAACAGGTGTGGGCTCACACACTCGTGCTTTGTGGGGTACAAGTGTCCCCTGGTGAGGCTGCCAGGGGAGGATGGAGCAGGGGCTGGGACCAGGTGTGGAGCAGGGCTGTGAGGGCAACGAGCTGCTGGGACCAGCCACTGCTGGGGCTTCCCTCCTCGTGCTGCTGTTAGGGCAGGATGGTGCTGAGTTCTGGGCATGGCTCCCAGCTGTGGTACGCTGGACGTGATGCTGGATGTGATGCTGGGTCCAGGGGTAGCTGGACTTCTGTGAGCATCAGGGGGGTAAAGGTGTGTTTGCAAGAGGCATCATCCCAGCTGCTTTGGGTCCCCAGAGCCATCACTGGACACCCTGGGCAGGGGCAAGCTCAGGGTGGCTGTGTGAGCACCCTGCCCCATGGTCCCCTTTGATGGGGCTGTTTTTGCAGAGCTTCTGGCAGAGCATCTCCCTCCATGCTGGTGGGTTTGCTGCAGTGGGGGGAGATGGGACCTGCTAACGAGCCAGGATGGGCTAATTCCTTCATTCAGAGAGAGATGCTTCCAGAAGGTGCCAAGGAGCTTGAGGGAGCTCCTGTCTCTGTAAGGGGTGCTGATGGCTGAGCTGCCTGGGTGGCATAGGAGGAATCAAGCAGCTGCTGGAGGCTGGGATGGGGGCTCTGGGATGAGAGCTCTGGGATTGGAGCTCCAGGATGGGAGGTCTAGGACGGGATCTCAGCCCCAGGCAGGACCCCCAGGGTCCCTCCTGCCCTGGAGAGCCGGGTGCCTCCCACCCACATGGGCTGTGCCAGGGCACTGTGCTGAGATACCCAGGGAAAAGCAGGAACTGACCCCTGGGATGAAGCCCCAGCTGGCAGCAGTACGTGCCAGGGAGCTGAATGGACACATCCCGTCCCCTCCAGCCACCCCACACCAGCTCTGCCAGCCCCCCCAGCCCCCACCGCTGCACCACTCCGTGGGGGGTGCCTGCCTTAAACCCAGGTTCCTTTCATGAAGCTGTGAAATCCATCAGCATAGTAATTAACTCCCTTTACTGCAAACTGCAGTACAGGTGTGAAGATATTCTCCACACGCCTTTTTCCCCCAAAAAAAAAGGTGGGAGTCGGTGTAAATACCCTGTTCTGTGGTTCCTGGGGCAGCAGAGCCCCTTTGGGGCACAGCCCCACACCCTCCACCCAGCCCAGCCCCCTGCAGCCTCCTCTCTCCTGTTTCTTTTCTCTTTCCCCCCCCATTTTCAAGCTCTAACGATTTCTCAGTGCTTCCCAGGAGCTGGAGCAGCGAAGCAGGAGCTGTGTGTGCTTCCAGCTGGGAATGCCTGGCTCCCAGCAGGGTCCCAGCCCGACCCTCTGATGTCCCCACAGCCCCAGCATCACCTGCTCTGGGGGCTTCCTGAGCTGCTCTTTTCTATAAAAACTGATGACACCAGCAAAGTGTAACAATTAACCCCAAAGGGAGCTGGGGTCTGTTAGAGGTGGGGCTGGGCGATGGAGGAGCTGCCGTGGGAGACCCCGTGTGTGCTAATTAGGGCTGTGGCACAGCAGTGATCCCTGGGTTGCCATCACCTGAGTAAACTCATCAGGAAGCCCCCTGCTCCCCCTGGTCACCCAGGAATGGGTGCTGTGAGAGCCACTCGCCCCGTCTGGCCGGCGACTCCAGCCAAGGGAACCCTGTCACATCAAACTTCCCCCAAACCCAACAGCTAATTGCCTAATTAAAAATAATAATGGCTGACGAATGCTGCAGGTGTAGGGTAAATTTATTCACAGGGAAGCGGTTCAAATTGGGCTTAATTAGGTTACACTTCACTCCAGGCAGAGGGGAGCTGCGAAGGGGGTGTTGTGACAGAGGAACCACAAACACAAGCAGAAGGCGGTGCTGAGGAGCAGCACGGGATGCTCCACAGGGCCTGGCCCCAGCCCCTGCAGCCCAGGGGTTATCCCACAACCTCACTGTAACTTCTCTTCAGGTGCTTCCCAGGCAAAATGAGATGAAAAAGGAATCCTTGGGGAAAGGAGGGTTTGGAAATCCCCTCCCGGAGAAGCACAGCCAGGATGAGGGGGTGGGAGGCAGGGAGCTGCTGGTTTGAGATGTCCCCTCTGCCTGTTTCCAGGCAGGCTCTGGCCAGGGGCTGAGATGCCTCCAGCTGCTCCTGGTGCCCTTCACACCCGGACGGCTGCTGAGGGCTTGAGCATCTTTTGCTGTTGGAAAAGGCGCCTGGTGAAGGGTCTCCAGCACCGTGGGGGACCATTGGTCCCCAGCACCATCAGTCCCCAGCACCGTGGGGGACCATTGGTCCCCAGCACCATCAGTCCCCAGCACCATGGGGTCCATTGGTCCCCAGCACCATCAGTCCCCAGTACCATGGGGTCCATTGGTCCCCAGCACCATGGGGTCCATTGGTCCTCAGCACCATTGGTCCCTGGCACCATTGGTCCCCAGCACCGTGGGGCACCACCAGGCACGCTCAGCATCACGCGTGGTGCCGGGCAGCAGCCACGGCGCTCGCTCAGCTCCCTGCTGCCTGTCTCTCACGTGTTCCCTCAAACAACACATCCCACTCCATTTCCCGCCCCCCTTTTCCTCCTCAGAGGGAACAAAGGGCCGGGAGCGCTCGGCCGTTCATCCTGAGCCAGGCTGGGGGTGCTCAGCCCGGCTGCTGCCTTAGTGCATTTACATTTAGATTGAAGCAAGGTGTGTCAGAGGGACAGCAGCGGCCAGCGTGGGCACCGGCCCTGGCAGCTTCACATTCTGAAGATAAGGGCTTTGAATTTGGAGTTTAATTATATTGGCATAATTATTCCCTTCCTTGAGACAGTTGTCTGGCACAGAGGAAACGTGAAGTGTGTCCCTGCATGGGGTCGAGTGCTGGGACGGGGGGTTCAGAGCCCCTTCCCCCCCGCAGCGCTGTCCTTAGCAGCACAGAGCTGATGGGTGTAGCTGCCCTCTGGCTCCTTTCTGTTCTGCAGATTTCAGCCCAAAACGCTGAGCAATGTGTTTCCTTGGAGCATTTCCCCTCACTCTGCCCTTGACCAGCCTCAGCTCTGCCGGCCTCCTCCTCCTCCTCCTCCTCTCCTCCTCCTCCTCTTCCTGCAGCATCCCCGGGAGCTGCGGATGCTCCGAGCCCACGCTGCAAGGCAGGGCACAGAAATCCAGCAGCACCCTTTGCTCTTCCCTATGTCCCCTCACTGGTACTTTCAGGTTTATATCAGAATTGCCACTTGGGCAGCGTGTGGGCAGGAGACCCCAAGGTCTCCTGGCAGTGCCCATCACTGTGCAGTCCCAAAACCCCCTCCCCGTGCCCTGTGCAGCCCCCTTCCGAGGCGGCTGGGAGTGGGTGTCAGTGACTGTGGGTGCCCAGGGACCGAGGTGTCCCCAAGGGGAGCTGGGCTCAAGCCCTGGCTCAGCAGCATCAGCCCTGCAGTGGCCCCGTTTCTTTTGGTGCACCCACGGCTGTGACAGTGCAGGCAGCAGGGCTGGGGGGCAGGGGGCAAGACCCCCCCAGCCGCCGGGACACGCTGTGTGCTGCTCTTGCAGCTGCACCTGGGGGGTTGTGAGGCGAGGGGACGCAGGGTTGGGGTGCTGGGGTGGGGTGGGTGCTGCTGTGTGCCCGGGGGGCTGCCTCCCTGCCCGTCGCTGTCAGGTTAATAATAGCAGGAGGGAAGAAAGGAATTAACTGCAGCCGCTGAGCTATATTTAATTTGCACCATGTCCCGGAGCCAAGGAGCTGGTTCAGTAGAGGCTCTTATCAGCAGGATTGGAGGGCTGAGCTCGTTATCTCGCCGTTGTTTTCCTTCCCTCGCAGTCACAGAGCTGAACGCAGGCACGGAGCCAGCTGGGGCTTGAGGATCCCTGCCCTGGGGATGCTCTCCTCTCAGAGGGGCAGCGTTTCACCCCGTGAAACGGGGTGAGCCCCTTCCTGAGCCCCCCATCACTCACGGGGCCAGCCCCGGCGTGGGGACCAGGCAGCGAGCCATCGCTGCGGGACTCGGAGCAGAACTCCCTGGCCGTGCCGGAGCCGGGGGGCAGCGAAGGGCCGGCGCTCCGAGAGCCGCTCCCAGCGCCGGGGTCTCACCGGTACCGGCGCTGCGGTGCCGCGCAGCCCCAGCCGGGACCTTGCTGTGCCTGTTCCCATGAACCGGGATGCTCTTCCCCCGGGGCTCGCGCACCCTGTGATCCCGGGGCATCCGTTATCTGCTCTGACAGGCTGCCGGCTCCTGCGCCCTGGCCTGTCGCAGCCTGTGCCGCCCATCAGCTCTCACCTTGTCACCGCCGAGA
This sequence comes from Zapornia atra, assembly GCA_013400835.1. Classification (NCBI taxonomy): domain Eukaryota; kingdom Metazoa; phylum Chordata; class Aves; order Gruiformes; family Rallidae; genus Zapornia; species Zapornia atra. The sequence continues at coordinate 15,825 of VZTU01020290.1, read as the reverse complement.
CGGCGCCTTTACAGCTGGCAGCTTCCATCACGTTGGAGCTGCGGCTGCCGCTCGCTCTCCTTCCTCCCCCCCTCTGCCGTGTGCTGGGGCTAGGAAACGGCGCCGAGATTTCCTTCCCTGCTGAAAGGGCTCGGAATCCCATGGGCACAGCGGGTGGTGCTCAGCTGCAGCATCCTGGGTGTGCCGTGAGGCTGGCTGGCCCTGGGTGATGCTGAGCCCACGGTGCCACCCGGGTGGTGCTGCTCATCCAGCTTTGTCTCCCTGTAGTTTAAATTATGGATTGAGAGTTCTGGGGTGGGGAGAGCGTTAATCAGCTCCATTGTTTTGGGAAAGGGTTTCCTTTCCAGGAGTGTGGGAGTGGTGGAGCAGCCCAGGAGCATCCCTGCGGACTCACCCTGGCAGGGACATGGTGCTCTCACACCCAGTGCTTTCCCCTGGTCACATGGGGTGGGGTTTTGGTGATGTTTAATTAGCAGGGTCACCCATTTGGGTTACGTTTTGGGTCAGCAGAACCATACAGCAGCGTATGGGAATCACAGCACGGGCACAATGCAGCATCCAGGGGTTCAGCCTGGCTCACCCCAGCAACCAGGATGCGCCCCTGAGTCACCGGTCAGAGGGGATGCTCATCCCTGGTCTCTACACACTCACTGCCAGGCATCCCCGCTGCAGGACGGGCTGTCTGGGTCACGCAGCCAGCTCCAGCCCACAGCTCTCCACAGAGCGTGGTTTATCCCGTGCTCAGGGTTTATCCTCCACGTTGGGCTGAGCCACAATGGTGCTTCCCCCACGCTGGCCTGGCCAGGCTGTGACCTCTCTCCAGGGAGGCTGTCTGTCCCACCTGACGATGCCCTCATCCCACTGTGTGCCTAAACCCCTGGTCCCCCTCCCATCCCTGCCCTTCAGCTCGGCTCCCCCCAGGAGGAGGTGGTTCCTCATGTCGTGCCCCCATGCTCAGGGTTTTCCCCTCCTCTCTGAGCCTTTTTCAGTGGGGGGTGTTGGTGGGGTGTGGAGGGGTTCAGCTTCGTTTCCTCTGCTCCTCTAAGACAAAGTTTGTGCTTACGAGCTCTCGGTCCAGCGGCAGCCCCGGCACGGCACGGAGAGCATCAGGCACCCCTCTGCGGTGTGGGGTGCCGTGCCGGGGCCTGGGCACTGACCCGGTGCCCCCCACACAGGAGCAGCAGCTGGCAGAGCTGGCGGCCGTGCGGCAGGTGCTGCAGGCAGACCTGGGCACCTCCATCCGGCGCATCGCCGATCTCCAGGTGGCCCTGGAAGAGCTGCGGTCCAGCGACGAGAGCGATGCTGAGAGGTGAGGAGGGGGCTGTGGAGGGGGGGGGCTGGAGGAACCAGTGAAGCCAGGCAGACTGGGTGGGAGATTTTACTAGGAAAACCATTTCCAGTGAATACTTCAGGTGTCGTTCCTGCAGCCCTCCAATTTTCCCCTCTGCTGGGCTGCTAAAGGGGCATGGGGACAAACGAGATAAATGCATTTAAAAAGCATAGACAATAGAGCTGTGCTTGTCAGCAGGCTGTGAGAAAAGGTTTTCTTTACGTGGTGATTGAACCAGGGGAGGGTGAGATGGAAACCGTGAACTCCGAAACGCTGCTTCCTAAGGGAAAAATAGTGTGATTCCCATGATCCCCAGCACCACTGGCACATTAGTGGGAGGTGAGAGCTGCCTCCCGGCAGGGAAAGCAGCAGGGGAGGGGGGGAGGTCACTCCTTGCGGGGTCCCTTTGCCACCCAGCCCCAAAGGGTGCAGGGAGCAGGCCAGGAGGTCTTTAGCCACGCAGCGTGCTGGGAGCTGCTCACCAGTCCCCACTGCTCAGGCTGTTGGAGGGGGCACAATGGCCAGCTGGGAAACACTCTGCTCCAACCATACTGGCAGCATGAGCAGCAAGGTCTGGTACAGCCCGACCCCCAGCACGGCTTCGGGGGGCTGTGAGGAGCACAGGGTGCCTGGCTGACCCTCTGTTTGTGCCTTGCAGCGTGCAGACAGCGCGGGAGTCGCTCTGCTCCAGGAGAGATGGGTGAGTGAGCCCCGGGGAGCTGGGTCAGAGGCTTGGAGCTGTGCTGTGTTACAGGGTGGGCTGTGGACCACTGACTGCCCACTGAGGCACCACGCTCCACCCCGGAGCCTGGGTGGGCTTGTGGGTGCGCTGGCGGTGGGTGCGCAGCTCTCGGTGCTGGGATTTCGGAATACCGAGCTGAGATCCTAAAGGATCCAGGTCCAGGGCTCCTATTGGGTGGGCAGGGGTGGCTCTGCCTGGGGGTGTGTGGGGCAGAGTGGGGTGCCTGGGCTACCAGTGTCTGTGCCACCGCAGCCCTGGGGCACTGCAGGCAGCAGTGGGGTTTTCCTGCCCACTAGCCACAGGGCAGTTAGGAGAGTGTACAAGAGGCAATTAACGGCAGCAGCACGAGGCCCAGGCTGCCTGGGAAGGTTTGTTTGGTCTCATCAGTGCCACAAAACAGCTGGAGCTCAGCCCCCTGGCCAGAGGTGCCAGTGCTGGAGCCATGAGGGATCCTCCGATCCATGACCTCACCCTCACGCCTGCTCCAGGACCCTTCCCGCTGCTGCTGCCCCCCCGACCTGTGCCTGTGGAGCTCACAGGCTCTCATCTCTCCCCACAGGGACGCCTGCTCCAGTGTCGGCTCCACGCTCAGTCTGGAGCCCACAGAAAGCATCAGGTCCTGGCTAGGGTCGTCTGCGGGCTGGTCCTCGCCAGCGGGGCGCAGCGTGGCCGGCAGCCTCTCGGCACAGTCCATCGGCAGCCGTGGCACCCAGGCGTCCAGGTAAGGGACCCCCCAGCACAGCCACCTCCAACCAGGACAGGAAAGTCCCCTCGGCTGCAGGTGCTGCTCTGGGGATGGTGGGTGCTCCGTCCCTTCCAGGCCAGGCTGGAAGGAGCCCGGGGTGGGGGGGACCTGTGGTGTTTAAGGTCAAAGCATCGCATGAGGGGAGGGAGTCGCTGCCACGCCTGGATCAGGGAAATGCCAGATGAAATTCCTACCTCCAACCCAGGCTTCAAGCAGGGTAACATCCCTTGATGTGTTCTCCAGAGAGAATTTAAAGAGGCGATGCAGCCTAGTTGAGGATTTGTATGCCATATGCTCGCCCTGTGCTGCTGGGAAGCGGTGTGCGTTTCTACAGGGCTAATATCAAACATGCTGATTTTTGATGGTAATGCTAATGGGCTGAGAGGGAGTTGGAGGGTGGCCCAAGCCCTGCCTGGGCTCAGCTCCCACTGGCCACCCAAGGGTGCTTGGGTGCACCCAGCCTGCATCAGGGTGCCCAGAAGAGGGACCCCCCTGGCCCAGAGACGCCCTGGCCCAAGGCTTTGCCACCCTGCTCAGCACCACAGGTCGCAGAGAAACTGGTTCGTTGTGTTTGGTGGGAAGTAACTGTTATGGGTTGGGTGTCAAAAAGCCCTGTGAGTTGGGGTCTGGTGGCTGTGTCTTAGAAAGGAGGTGGCATCAGAGGTTTGGGAGAGCCATAGGAGAGCAGAGAGGGAGCTTTGGGTCAGAGTAGCGTGGGGAAGGGGGTTCCTCTACTTTTCGTGCAAAGACCCACAGAGCAATAGTAACACACACAGGGACGTTGTTTGCAAGGGGCACGGCCTGTAGTGTTGGTTGTGGGATGAGGTGGCAGCTGGCAGTGTGCTCTGGTGGGAAGATGGACCCCTGCCCGCATCCCTGCCTGCATTTCTTGCCTGCATCCCTGGCACTCCCCTGCCTGCAGCCCTGACTCAGGGGGCTGTGCTGTGCTGCATTCCTGGGGTGGTGGATTGGGACAGGCATCACTGTCTTCCCAGCTTTCCCAGCACATCTCGCTGTGGCTCTGTGTGTGTCCTGGGCCCCAGATGGATGCTCTGAGCTGATGGGGTGTGATGGGGTTTGCCAATGGCTGTTTCACTGCACACATTGGTATTGAGCTCCCTGCTCTAGCTGTGGTGTGACCTGTCCCCGCTGCGTTCCCTGCTCTCTACAGTAAAACAACTACTGCCAGAGTTAATTGTTGGAAGAGGGAGTCCCCCAGCAGCAGACACCTCCAGCATGTGGAGCAGTTCATAGTGCTCCATCGCTGGTGCAAGGCAGAACTGGGTGGGCTGGCTGTGGTCAGGCAGGGCTGGGACCCCCAGGGAGGTGATGGGTGGGAGAGCAGCTGGCTGACACCTTGCACACCCCCACAGCACCACCAGGAAAGTGATTCCCCAGTGCTGCTGATGGGTCTCTGACCCAGCTCGGACTGGAAATGAACAGCAGCAATCAGAAATCAGGGCTAACACTGGATTTCTGGACTGGGCACTGGTGAGGTCCAGTTCTGGGCTCCTCACCATCAGAAGGACATGGAGGTCCTGGAGCGAGTCCAGAGAAGGGCAACCAGGCTGGGGAAGGGGCTGGAGGGCAAATCCTCTGAGGAGCAGCTGAGGGAGCTGGGGGTGTTCAGCCTGGAGAAGAGGAGGCTGAGGGGAGACCTTCTCCCCACCTCCCCTGCCCTGCCAGGAGGGTGCAGAGAGGTGGGCGAGGGTCTCTTCAGCCAGGGGACAGGAGATGGGACAAGGGGCAATGGGCTCAAGCTGCCCCAGGGCAGGGGCAGCTCAGCTGGGAGGGCAAAGTTCTTCCCTGGCAGAGTTGTGGGGCTGTGGCCCAGGCTGCCCAGGGAGGGGGCTGAGTCCCCAGCCCTGGGGGTGTTTAACAGAGGGGAGATGAGGTGCTCAGGGATGGGGGTCAGCACAGGACAGGCACGGTTGGACTCGATGGGCTTAAAGGTCTTTGCCAGCCTGGTGATGCTGTGGCTCAGAGCTGCAGTACGCTGGGGTGTGTCAGCTTAGGGATGGATAACAATAACTTTTGGGGCTGACTGTGGCTGTTGTGAGAGGAAATTTGTGCCTGGGAATGGTGTGAGGAGTCTGCCCCTGTCCCAGGGGTCGGGAAGAGATGGGATGCAAATCCTGGTGTCAGAGCTGTGCTGGGCTTCAGCTAATCTAAGCTGGAGCGATTAGAGAGGCGGCTGCATGAAATGCAAACGAGCAGACAGAGGAGGCTGGCAAGGTAATAAAAATGAGATCAGGGAAACCAGCTCTGCCTTATTAAGATTCCTTTGTCTGACACGAGCACCCAGTAATGAAAAATGAATCCTGCTAGGCTTGGCTTCCCAGCACTGCATATGGGACATCTCCTGAGCAAACAGCTGCCAAAAGCCAGAGGAAAGCACGGGAGGCTGCTGTGGCTGGCGTCTGTACAGGGAGGGGAGGTTTGATTAACACTTTCTCTAATTCCCTGCTCTTTAAGTGCTTGTACAAGACGTTGGCTGGCAGCGCTGAGCCTCGATGAACACAGCACATTGAGGAGCTGGAATAAACCTCTGGGCTCTTCCTTGGGCAGCTGATTCTAAGCTTTACATGGTTATTTTATGTATTTATTCTGCCCCTGCTATGCAGGTTGGGGTTGTGTTGTGATAGAGGGGCCGTTCCTGAGCACAGCACGGGGCTCTGTGCCTTGGTTCCTGCACCCCACAGCACCCAGGCATCACCCCAGCATCACCCCGGCATCACCCCGGCATCACCCCAGCATCACCCCAGCGCCTCTTCCCCTTCCCCCTGGGTTCTGGGAAGCAGGAGCCCCCTGTCCCAGTACTGGTGGGGATCCAACACCTTTATTTTTAAACATTATTCTGTCAAAAGCAACTCGTTATGTGGGGAACTGGGAGCTCTGCTGTGGGTGACAGCGCAACAAGAACATCCTCCTCTGACAGAAATTAGGCCAGTCTCTTGTCTCTCCCTGAAATGGAGTTGTCTTGGCTTTATTTATGAGCTCCCAGGAAAAGCATCTGAGGCACGCTTTCATCCCTGGTCATGTGCTGCAATGCATGTGCGGGTTTTTATTGTACAAATTATTTCAACTAGCATAATTGTAATCATGTTAATTGCTATGTAATCTTCGCTAATTATTGTTGTATGTCATTTGCTTTTGGTGTGAATGGCATATTGCAGAACTCTGCTTGGCTTCTCAGTGCTGCATCGGGCCCTGCTTGTGCCTTTGGCTGGGGAGAATCCTCTCCAGAGCTGCGGCACGGCGCGGAGCTGGGTGATTCCCCGGGGGCTCCTCGCCTTGTCCTGAGCCCTGGGAGTTACTGATGGCACCTCAGCCCTTAGCCTGGGCTCCAGGGATGAGCAGAGGATGGGAAGGGCTCATCTCACGCTCCTGCCGTGCCTTGTGTGGGGGCATGAGGATGGCCAAGAGAAGATGAACCCTGGTTGCAGGATGGGTTTTTCTGGTACTGTTAAAGGGACCAGTGATGAGGTGCTGGTACAGGCTCCAGCTGCCATGGCGTGGCTTGAGCAGCGATGGGGGACGGTGGCATCCCAGTGGGATGCATCAGCACCAGCCTCTGGGCTTGTTCCATCAGAAACCTGTTGCATGGGAGAAGTCACCCCGTGGTCCTCAGGTTCCTTTTGGAGGAAGGAACTGATGGAAAGGGGGAGGGGGGTGGAAATCCACATGGGGCAGGGGCTGCTGCTTAATCGCTGCAGCTAATAACCTCTGGGAGAGACTGGGATGGACAGGGAAGTCTTGGGCCTCTTCTGCTCAAACCCAGCATGGGGAGCTGGGGCAGGATGTGCTCCATCACATGGAGGGGTGCTTGGACCCCGGGGGCTGTGAGGCCTCAATGCCTGGGCTTGTGTTTCCTAGGGGAGCTGGAGCAACAGCCCCGCTGGCATGGAGTAACCACCCACCCATCATGCTGAGCAGGGCAGCAAACAGCAGTGTGTGACTGCCCCCTCCCCAGCTCCCTGCTCTCTCAGCCCTAAGCCCAAAGGGAAGCTCTCAGGCTGGCTGTTGTGTGGTGGAGGCTGGCTGGGCTGCAGGCAGATCCCGAGGTTATTCGGAACACAGGGAGCGACCAGAGCAATTCCCATACAGCTCCTGGAGGGAGGATCGCACCAGCTGCTGGGGTGTGATGCAGTTTAGGCTGCTCCTAAAACCCAGCATTATCTGAATGTCTCCAACTATTAATCAGCTGCCAGGGTTCAGCAGCGGCGGGTGCAGCAGCGTGGGGTGGCCCCAGAGGTTACCACCTTCCAGGGAGATGAAATCTCTGGTTAATTAATTTTGCATTGAATAATCAAACGGTTGGAGCCTGTTTAATGAGCACAGCACGGCAGCGAGTGCAGGGCCAGGCTGGGCATCTCCATGGGCCTGGAGCTGCTCCATCACCCCATCGCTGCGGTGGCTGCCCCTGTTTCCCAGCGTGGAGCTTTGTCTCCAGCCTGTCTCAGCGTGTGGATGATTTCACGGGTCAGCAGAGCCTGGTCCAAACGGGTTATCTGCGCTCACCCCGTCGCCATGGCAACCCCAGCATTCCCAGGGCAGGATGCTCCGTTGCTGGTGACGTAAAACTTGACCGGTGCTCCTGCACCTCTGAGTCTGCTGGTGCCCAGAGATGTCTTTATATAGGTTCTCCTGCTTTACTCTGCCCTTCGCGTCCCTTCCCCCCCCTCCTTCCTCTCACACATTCCAGCAGCGTTCCCATCAAGGCCAACTCCAGGTCTCCCTGGGCTGGGCGATGCCAGAGGTATCTGCATGTCAGGATAATCTGCTGGCAGCTGCCAGCACTGGGTGCAGCCTTTGTCAAAGCACGTTGCTCGTGGGCACCTTCCCTGGGATGCTGTGATGAGCAGGTTTTTCCCCAAACTGCAGCAGCTCAGGAAGGGGGTCGGTGCTGTCAGGGACACGAGGGTCCCCCAGCTGCCCGGCTGTGCTCAGCAGCAGGCTCTGTCTCCATCCTCAAAACCCACCCTTGCTGCAGGAACTCCCCAAGGAAAACCAGCTCATCCCTTGGGACCGGCTCCTCGTGCTTGGCCCCAGCCAGCAGTGATTTGGCTCTTGCAGTTCACAACCCTTATCCCTCCCCAGCAGCAGCCTGGGTGAAACACACCCCCAGTAACGCTCAGATGTGTTCGGGGGGGCTCATAAAATTTTAGTGAATAACCTTTGGCTTTGACAGAAACAACATAAATCCCAGATATTGCTGTAATCTGTCAGGAAGGAAGGACATCGGGAAGCACGTGTGGGGCTGGCAGAGCTCAAGCCAGTCATGCCACACGCCCCACGCTGTGGGTTGATCTGGCTTGGCTGGCTGTGGGTTACTTGAGATAAAGTCTTTGGGCATCACCCAACTGCTCAGCGCAGCAGCAGGACTTTATCCTGAGCCCACTGTGCAGATACCAGCTTTCTACTGCTCAGCACTGCCCTGGCTGAAGGGTGGTAAGGTTTGGGGGACCCGGCAGCTCGGTCTAACCCCAATGTCTGTTTTAGGGTGAGCAGAGATGCCAAGGAACCAGCACTGAGCCGTCCAGCTTCATCCCTGAGCACTGCCAGGTCTGTGGATGCTGCGGATCCGGGGAGGATGGCGAGTCCCTTGCTTGGGGCTCGACAACAGGACTATGGAAAACCCCCAGCAGATGAAGAGGGGCTGAAGAGCCCTGTGGATAGGACAGGAGGGACGTCGCCGTCGGTGCTGCGGCAGGGGGGCTCTCCCGCCCTGGAGAGGAGGTTCCCCAGTCCTCTGTCTCCGACGGTGCCGAGGAGGAGAGGGCTCTCACCGACGGCAGGGCCGGTGCCCAGCTCATCCGCCGCCCTCTCCGAGTACGTGGAGGAGCTGCGGCGGCAGCGGGGAGCGGAGCGGGAGCAGGGGTGCCCGGCGCTGGGCGATACCTCTCCCCTCCCCATTTACCGCACCACCGGTGCCGCAGCCCTGCGGCGCTGCCGGCCTTTCCCAGAGGAGGGGGATGCCCAGGGGAAGCTGGGGGGGAACCAGCCAGGGGCAGGTGAAGGAGGGGGTGCTGGCTTAGTGCGCTCCTCCAGCCTGCGGAGCATGGCCTTGGAGCCGCCGGAGCCGCCGCGCTCCCCGGCGCTGAAGCGAGCATCAAAGTTTGGCTCCTACGAGTCCCTCCTGCAGTCCCTCGATGGCCCCGGCCGCCCGCCGGGCTCTCTGTCTGGGGGGATGGAGGGGCTGGGATCGCTGCGGCCAAGCTCCTGGAGAAGCTGCTTGGAGCCATCATTGGAAGATGTGGAGGTGGGAAGTGGCTCTGGGGGGCTCCTGAGCTCCCCATCCAGCTCCGGGCTGGGTGAGGGGCAGGGGAGTGACCCCTTCAGCTGGAGGATACCCACCCTCAACTACGAGAGGAGAACCAACGTTGACTTCGACGACTTCCTCCCGGCCATTCGCAAATCCCGCTCCACCAGCAGCCTGGCCAAGCCCAGGAGGGACAGAAAGGATGGCCACAGGACCCTCACCGTCCGCTTCCAGGATGAGGCCATCGCGGATGGCTCGGAGGCGAAGAGCACGGCCAAGCGCAGCCCGGCCCCCCGGGAGGATGCTGGGGACCTCTCCGACTCCTCATCCTCTGGCTCGGTCCTCTCCTCCCGCAGTGCTGACAGCATCAAGTGCCGGCCGCAGCCCCAGAGAGGGGACGGGGAGGGGTGCAGCGGCACAGCCAGCACCCAGAGCAGCGGGGCAAGCCGCCGGGCAGAGGCGGAAGGGAAGGAAGACGATGTCAGCAGCATCATGAGGAAGTATCTGGGAAAAGACTAAGGTAACTGTGCTGAGCCACTGGCTCTGAGCAGCGGTGGCAGCTCTGCCGTGCCAGCCCCAAGCCGCTGCCCCTCCAGCCCATGCGGTGCCTGTGCCGATACCATGGGGATGGGCAGTGTCCCCACACTCCCCCTGTCAGCCCAGGACAGGGGAGGCTTCAGCCCCGGTGCCCAGCTGTGCTCCCAGCTGTGCTCCCCACACTGCAGCCCCGGGATGGGGCCAGAGATGCCCCACAGGGCTTGTGGCACCCAGGACCAGCGCTGCCCTTGCCTGCTCCCTGTCCCCTTTGGAGCTGCAGGGTGTGGGCAATGGAGGCACAGCCAGTGCCAGGCACAGCCCCAGAGCTGGCCACACCACCAGCTCCCAGTCCCACAGCCTCCACGATGCCCAAAGATCATGTCCCCCAGCCCCTGCCATGCCACCCCAGCCCCCCTGAGTGCCCGTACCCCTTCAGTTCATGTGAAGTTCGCTTTGGGTGGATGTGGTGGTGACCCCGTCTGGCACGGGGGGGTCCCACCTGCCCCCAGTGAGCAGCCACCCCTGGCAGCCACCTCTCTCCAATCTCTGCCTTCAAGAATTAGGATTTATTCCTGCAATTGGGGTTTGAAGGCAGAGCCCCTAATGAACACACTGCATCTGTAATTAAGTGTTTAAAATAGATTAGAGAAACATTTTGTAAAGCCATTGCCTTTAGAGTAACTCACTGGGTGTCAAGCTGGGACCAAATTGGCTGAGCCGAGGCGAGGGGGGAGCCCGTGTTAATCAAGCCTTTCTTTCCAGGAAGCTCCATTTGCATAATGAAACGTCCCCTGTTCTCCAGACTTTGCTTCAGCAAACTGCAGGAACCAGCCCCGGCGCCGCACGGAGCCAGGAGCTGCAGCCACTCCTTCCAGAGAGCACCAGGGAGGGATCCTGTCCCAACACAAAGGCTGGAATTGGCTCCCCCAGAAGTTGTGGGACGGTTTTTACAGATGGCAAGACTTGTTTTTTTTTCTTTTTCCTTTAATTTGGAGCCTTGCCACGGTTCCTCTGTGCTCCTGCCCCGTGCCGGTCGCCGCAGCTTAGCTCAGGGCCAGCCGCGGGGACCGGGGACTCTCCTGTTCTCCCACAGTCCTTTGACTCCGGGAGTTGGTGCTGTAATTAAAACCCAGCGGCTGTCGTAGATGCCTGGTGACACCCCCACGTCCTAGGAACACCAACACCCCCCCCCTTTTAACCCAGAAGGAGCCCCCTGGCTGTCCAGCCGAAGGATGCTTTTGGGTCTCGGTGTGACGCCCAGCCCCAGCGGGGCCAGAGCCTGGGTCAAACCCAGCTCTGTGTGTAGGACCTCTCTCTTTAGACGCTTTAGATGTTTAATTTCCTGAGGCTGAGACTTTCTCTGCAGCTTTTCTAGCCCTGTAGACACTTGAGGACAGGCCCGAGCGTGGTTCCGCAGCCCTGGGACATGCGGCCGCACTCCCAGGCCTGTGTGCTTTGTACACAATAAAATCGTTGCTTCTTTGCCACCAGCCTCTTCTCCTCTGTCTTTTCCCTGGTCTCTGGTGGCAGTGATGTGGGGCAGAGCAGAGCGCTCCCCAACAGCAGGGCCTTCTCCCCCCCCAGACCCTCCGGTCTCCCCTTCTCTCCCCACTCGTTGCTCAGCCCTTGCTCCTGGAAGGGATCCAGAGCTGCTCATTCAGCTGTGCAGGTCCCTGAGCAGATCCCTCCCTTCCAGACGGGATTTTGGTGAGTTGTTTGCTCCACCGGTGGCTGCAAGAGGCAGAGCTTTGGGGAGCTGCAGAGCCCTGGGGAGAGGGTGTGTGCCTGGCAGGGTGTGGGGTGGGCCAGGGCAGGGGCTGCAGCAGGAGGATGTGGCACATGGGGACCAGCACAGGGGCAGGAGCCGCTCACCCTGAGGGATTGCTGCTGGTAGGGCTCATCGAGTTAATTGCCCAAACGAGCTGGGCAAGCCCATTTAATCTGATGATGGGAACACTGGGATCCTGTGGCCCTGAGCTGGCTGCTCCCATGGCACAGGACAGGGAGGCAGAGCTGGAGCACGGGGACACGGAGACATGGGGTACGGGGCTGTCAGACAGACACAGGCCTGGGGTGAAGGCAAGAGGAGCATCACAGCACGGCTTCCTCCTGCAGCTCTGCTGCGTCTGCTCCTTCCCTGCAGCATCTGGCACTGGGAGGGATGTGCCAGCACCCATGAGAGTCTGCAGGTAACGGGACCCCCCACTCACCCTGCATGGCCCTGGCAGGGAGGAACACCGGTGGCACTGGGAGAGTGGGACACCCTGAAGGGCACCCAGTGCCCATGCCAGGAGCCCAGCCCTGCTCAGCATCCTCACCACCTTCGGCCTCAGCAGCCTGAAGCTGCCTGGGTGGGCTGTGGGGTTTGCAGCTCAGTCTTAATGGCACCTCCAAACACTCAGCAAATTGCTCCTTATTGGTGGCTGCAGCGAAACGATCCCTGAGCCTTTGAGTTGGAATCACTGCAGCTTGGCTGGGCACTGAGCTGTTCCTATTGGAACTCGTGCAGATGTGTGTGACATACACTCAGCTTATTATTTTTTTTTTTCTCTCTGGCTTTTGCTTTGCAGGACAAAAAGGAAATTGCTCTGTCACTTGAAATGGCTTTGCACATCCTTTAACAACAAACCAGGGGAAAATGATGCTTGGACTGGAGCTTCCCAGGCTGAGCCCAGAGAGTTGTTTGCCCTTGAAGCAGCCAGAGCAGGGGAGGAGAGCGATGCTCACGGGCAGCAAGGAGCAGCCATCCATCAGTGCTGGCCAGCAGTAAATACTGTGTGTGGGGTGTGAGGATGCCTGTTCCCTGCCCGCTCCCCAGGGCACAGGGGACAAGTAACCCATGGCCAGGGCAGCCAAGTTTAGAACCGTGGCAGTTTATAGCCCAGAGGAGGAGGAGAAGAGTTATTCTCCTCAGCCCTGGGCTTTAGTCACATTTACCTGCTTTCAGCCTGGCTGGTTGCTGTGGGGAGTGATGGTGCTTGTGAGGAGGAAGGCCTGACCCAGGGAAAGAAGGGTGCTGTGCCTGCGGTGTGGGATCTGCCCAGCCCGGGGCTGCTGCACGCTCTGTGCCTGGAAGGGGCATCTCCCTGGGGGTGTCCATGCCCCCCTCAGAGAAGGGAGGATGGGTGCTGCGTGGCCAGTGGACATCCTTCACCCCAGCACAGCCCAGAGATTGGGTGAGGCTGATGCTGTGAGGGTAACCCCCCCTTCCCAGCACCCCTGCACCCCGAGCCCATGGCAGCTGGGTCCATCCCTCTCCAGGAATGGCAGCCACTGGTGAGGGGAAATCAGCCAGAGAAGCACCAAGCAACAGGGGCTGCCAAGCTTCTAATTAGCATAATTAAAGCATGCTCTTCCCTTCTGATGGATGTGCCTTCAGAGAGCCTTCATCAGAGGAAGAACCTCTGTGAAGAGATCCTTGGTCTGCAAGCTGCCTGTCGCTGGGGATGGAGTGCCTGTGTGCTGCCCGGTGCCAGGCCAGGCAATACACGGTGCTCCCCATCACCCCAGCAACACCCTGGGCTCCCCATCACCCCACCCCACGATGCCTTCACAGGTGCTGGGTGTCGGGAGATGCTCTGTGGTCCCCTCCAACGCAGGTAACTCCCCTTATTATACTTCCAAGATTGTAGCTGGGGGTGTGAGCCTTTTCCCAAACCAAGGAGCAAGTCCAGGTGATTTTCCCTCTGCACCCAGCCTTGCCGTGCTGGCAGAGACTTGGCTCAGCACCTTGTGCCCATCAGAAGGTCGCCAGCAGGAGGAAGGTCCCCTCGCTGTCACAGAGGGGATTTGGCTGCTGTCAGAGCTTCCAGCCTCGCTGGCAGACATGGAGGGGGTCAGAGGAGGCTGCTGAACTGCCCGAGGGCATCATCATCCCAATTACAGCTCCCTTTTGGAAGGGACACGTCTAGCTGGGTGCGTGGCAGCGATCGGGTATTAACTCCCTGCGCCCAACAGGCCTGAAATGGAACCCTGTCCCTTGTGGGCTGGGGGCTGAGCGCTGCCTGCCTGGGGAGAGGGGGGTTCCTCCCTGCCCACCCGGCTGCTGGAGCCTCCAGCCCCCAGGAGAAGCCCCAGCCCAGTGAGGATGTGCGTGCTCACCACCCCGCTGCGAGGGGCTTCCAGAGGCAGGCAGTGGGGAGGAACCCAGAGCAGCACAGCCTTGGCCAACCCCCCTCCTCCCTGTGTGAACGGAGGGCAGGGATGGTGCCCCAAGCTGTGTGGGACCACTGAGGCTCACCCCAAGCCCTGTGCGCCCCACAGGATCAGGACCACCCCCCTGTCCTGCCGTGCCAGTGCTGGGTGGGTGCTGTGCTCTGACCAGCTCCCAGCAGTCCCCCAGAGCCAAGAGCACCCCAGTGAGGCTGATGAGTGTTTAACTGGCCCCACATTGGACACTCGTGTGTCTCTGGTCACTCACCCAACAAAACCAGGGTCCAGCATGTGTACAACATGCATATATATTATATCATATCATATCATATCATATCATATCATATCATATCATATCATATCATATCATATCATATCATATTATATTATGTCATATTATATTACACTATATTATACTATATTATACCATATTATATTATATCATACCATATCATATTACATCATAGTATATAATAGTATATTATAATATATTATATTGTATTATATCATATTATATTGTATCATATTATAATATATCCTATTATAATATATCATATCATATCATATCATATATATCATATCATATCACATCATATCATACCACATCAATCANTGTGTATTCTAGAGCAGCTTGGTAGGCCATTGAATAACTGGTGCATGAGGGAAAACCTGGTATAATTATCTTCATTCTATTGCCCAATTCTCAGTGTTTCAATTGTTACAGTTAATTTCTGTTGGGGTGTTTTGAGTGTAATCCCATGCAGGGCTTCCAGGTGTACCCAGAGACCCCCCCAGCTCTGCCCTGCAGCCCCTGACAGCTGAGCAGAACTGCTGCAGCATCACCCTGACACAATCCCCCCTCTCTGGTGAGTGCTGTGCTGAATGATTTATCTCATGTGAGGACTCGGAGCAGGGGACGGCCCCTCCTCTGCTTGCCTGGGTGATGGAGAGGGAGGGGGGATGATGGGGGAGGGGGGAG
>VZTU01020289.1:0-23679 GCA_013400835.1 Zapornia atra | reverse complement strand
CATGCATAGCACCAAGTGAAGCTAGGCAGAACTTTACAGGAATCATCAGTGTTGCTGTGTCATGGTCAAGTTAACACAATATCAGTGCAGATTAAGGAAAAACCTTTTCACTGTGAGGGTGATGGAGCCCTGAGACAGGCTGCCCAGAAAGCTTGTGGAGTCTCCTTCTCTGGAGATGTTCAAGACAGGCTTGGATGAGTTCCTGTGTGATTTAGTCTAGGTGATCCTGCTCTGGTAGGGGGGTTGGACTAGATGATCTCTTGAGATTCCTTCCAACATTCTGTGATTCTGTCATCTTTCCCAAGTGTTCACAATGTGGATGTCTGCACATAAGTTAAATGTCTAAACTTGCATTGTATCAACAGAAGTCAAATAAATATGGTCAAATGGCATCTAGAGAGCATTTCATCTGACCACATGCAGGACCTCTCTAGAACTTGGGAAATGTTTTGACTGACACCGTTGACTAAGATGAAAGTCTAAACCTGAGATCACACGGAAACACTTAGGCATCAATTAAGCTGCCTAAATAGTGATTTATTGAGCTTTTGGGACAGTCTGGGGTTGGACCTGATGATCTCTCGAGGTCCCTTCCAACCCCTATGATTCTATGATTCTATGATTTTGAAGTTGTGAAAATTTCCCTAGGGCAGTATCTGAATTTCAAAAGTCTAGTGAACCTGAGACATTGATACAGGCCTGGTGGTTGTGACCCAGGAAATACAGGGGATGTGTGGCCTCTAGACTGTTAGTTAGAGGCCAACTAGAAACCTTCAGGCACTATAATGGCACTAGATACTTATTCAAGTAGCTGAGTTGAGCCACTACTTTACAGACCCAATCCTACCTACTTTGGGAAGTGATGGTCCCCCAGAAGTCTTACTTTATACCTACATGGGTGACTTGGGTACCTTACAGCACCTCAAATGCACTAAACATATTTTTTGTGAATTGGATTCCTGCTTGGTCAAATCTCTCTCAGGTAATAACAAAATGAGCTATGACTTCCCACCAAACCAGTAACCGAACATGGAGTGGTATTTTGCCATAGTACAGTAACTATCAAACAGGACCATAAATTTATTAAAAGGGAGTAAGAAAATGGCAAGTGATTGTGTGGACTGAGCTGGAAACAACATTTAGATTCCAAATTACTCAAAGCAGGGTTGTACCTGCAGGCAGGCAAGCTGCTGGCACCAGATGTGCCCTCCTCCTAATCCTGTGGCTGGAATGAAGCAATCGCCAAGCTCCCTCAGGCAAAGGAAATACTCACTCATAAGCATGGGGATTTCTCACAAGGAAATCACTTAATTTTCAGCTTTTTGTTTCCTGCTTGACGGAAATTCATAAAACGAATTTTAAAATTTATGCCTGGCAATTGAAAATCAGCTCTTCACAGCAGATTAAAAGGCATGGACTAAAAGTATGGCGTTATAAACTTCACCCTCTCTTTAACTGCTTCGTCTTCCATGGTTTGCAATTTACACTTTATCTTGCTCTTTCCTCCAAAACATAACCACCTGCTTATCCCTCATCTCCCATTTAAGATTTTCTCTACCCCATGAGTACCCACTACTTTTTTCTTTTAGAGAAGCATTAGTGTTCTCTTTTAGATCTGAGGAGCTGTTCTGGAATTGCCTTGTGATCTTCTGTTCTACTTCATATCTAAAAGAAACATGTGACCCTAATTATTATTTTTAATATATAATTGGTCTAGTAAGAAATATTATCTTTCCCTATAAATCTTGTGTTATTTTTATAGACCACAAACAACACAATCAATGTATATTTTTATATGTCTAAACCAGGTTTTGTTTTAACTGGCATTGGTGTTTCAGTAACACTGGCTTACATGAGAAAATATAATTTTGAATTAAAGCATTGGTACCCAAATCACCTTGAGAGAAGGTTCACATGAACATCCTGGTTTCAGCAAAGATAGAGTTAATTTCCTTCCCAGAAGATGCTGTAGTGCCATGTTTGGGATTTAGGATGAGAATGATGTTGATAACACACTGATATTTCAGTTGTTGCCAAGCAGTCAAGGACTTTTCAGCTTCTCACACTGTCAACAAGAAGGTGGGGGGCACCCAAGAAGATGGAAGTGGGGAATGAATTCCTTGCTTTGCTTTGCTTTGCTTGTGTGTGTGGGCTGAGAGGCTGGGCAGCTTGGGGGTCTTGCGCTATAGCTGGGGGTGTTGCACAGCACTGACTATGGCTGGAGAGGAATTGTGCTGTTCATCACTTGGTTTATGTTATTAAAAATAATAATAATCATCACCATCATAATCTCTTTGTGTGTGTGTGTGTGTTCTATTAAACTGTTTTTAGCTCAATCCATGATTTTTTTCTCTTTTACTCTTCTGATTCTCCCTCCCATCCCACCAGTGTGGAGTGAGTGAGTAGCTGTGTGGTGATTAGGTCTTGGCCAGGGCTAAGCCACAACAATAAACTAACTTCTTCATTAGAGTTCAATTTTATTTTTAGTATTCAGTATTTTTTACGTATAAAGAATATAATATATTCAATTCATTTTCAATTATACAATTTTTTATCTTTGAATAGAATTCAGGCTAATTTTTACTCCTGAAGTTAATAAACATAAGAACTATTGAGTCTGTTCTTTATTTATGAAGGATACAATAGGCTTCTAATGTAGACCATAAAGTAATTAAAAAATATGAAGGGATATGTTTTTATATAGTTAAACATTTTCTCAAAATGAAATTACTTCTATTACAGTGACCCGAAACCTTTCTCTAACATATGTTGAACAATGCAAACTTTGTGTGGGATAAGACATTTTGTTGTGTTCATATGGCTTCTAATACTGTCAGCTGAGATACAAAGTCTAAAGAGAAAGTGGTTAACCCTTCAAATGCCATTTTAATTCAGGATATTAAAAAATCACAGTTAAGCTGGAAGTCAAGCTGTCATTTTCATGAACTTTCTATATCAGAAGCATTTTTGGCCAAGTGTTTTAATTTTTTAAAGCAAACTCCTTTATCCTTTAGCACATTGAAACTAGGAGGGATTTACTAACTACTAGAGTAGCAAACACTTGAGAGAGCCTAGAGCAAAGAAATTTATTTGTCTGCTATATGATGTAGCTACCTGTGATAGCAAGGGACTGGTTCCAGTGATCTCTAAGGTCCTTTCTAATCTACATTTCGAGGCTTAAACCCGTTTCTTAAACCCAAAACACATGAGAAAAAAGACCCATCGACAATTGAAAAAGCATACACCCTGGAGGGATGGCTAGGAGTGGAGCCTGAGGAAAGAAGAATGGGAAGTGGAAATGTGATTTGTAGACTGATACTAATAAGCCCCAACTGGACTAATTACCCATAGAATTTTCACCAGGGCTTGTGTGGGGTGACAGAGTTCAAAGCTAGCTGTCAGCCCCTTTCTCTGGCTTTGTGGTAAAGACCTGACGTTTCATGCCAGAATGTAATTTTTAGTGTTTGGAAGCCAAGCTTGGCTCTTGAGTATTAGTGCAAATAAAACACCAAGGACACAAAAATAGACAAACATAATTTATTAGGAAACTTTAATGCAGTAGGTAAATTTGTGTTAATTTATATGTATATATGTGTATTAGCTTTACAATAAATATTTTAACTATACTCCCAGAGAATTTGGGCAGTAATCTGTTCTGACCTGGTAGTCATGAAATGCTGAAGAATGCAGCACATAAAATCATACAGCACGCATATGCAAAAACACTGCGATTAACAATTAAACCAGCTGATGCTCTTCTGTTTTCTGACAATCCTTTTGGCACGAGGATCAAACTGGAACTGAGTTGTTCCATGAAAGAAGTAGACATCGCCTAGAAATAAAATGTAATCCAATTATAATTCATATTTCAATACTTTGGAGTATCTCGGGAAAAAACCCACCCCACAACATCATAAACTGTCCATGTATACTTGCTATTTTTAATTTCATTCTCATGAAGGTAAATAATAGGTTTTTGAAAACAAATTATTCTATCTAAAAAAAGCCCAAATAGTCAAATAAACCCAGATGGAAGGTATGTTTTACTTACCATCTTTCTGGAAAGCAGCATCAACTCTGCCAATTTTTCCAAAATCAGAGACTATTTTCCTGGGATAACCATGATCCATGGACTTTTTGTTTTCATCATATCTTAACACAAGAAACATCATTACAATTTCTGAGAAAGCAGACACTACTTTGAAAGTCCAAAGCAAATTCATACAAATATGCAGCTCTACTGCTACTAAGAAGTTTTATAAAGATTAGCTAAAGTAGCTTTTTGAGTCTTTCTATTACAAATTAAGGTTGTCATGTGATGAGTGCCTTCGGATTTGAAAATCCTGCTTTGGTAAAGTTAATAAGAAGGCTCTCAAGGACATTGGGAATGCAGCTCAGGAATTTAATTAATGCATTTCTGGACTGTCCAGAGCCTTGGACATCACTTGCACATAAAATGAGTTTCTATTTCAAACCACTGGATATCCAGTTCAGTATAAAACCAAACCCTAAATCCTCAGAGTAAAAGATGATAACACAGTCCTGAAACGTATTTGTTATTGGTGTCAGCCATGTATTACTTAAACAAATTATGCTCTGAAGTTTGCCATGAGCTACACTTGAATTATAAATATGACAAATTGTACAATTGGAGAATATTTATCGTTTGTTCATAAAGAAATCAAATTACAACAGTTTTTACTACCAGTTCATTTGGTTTGAAATGTAAGTGAAAAGTGGACACTATGACAACATTGCACAGAAAAGCAGCACTGTTCTGGCGAAAAAGTGAATAATTTCCTAGAAAATGATTCTCTTATTGGGCAGTTGTTTCATTCAGCTGGGAGCAATTACTGTCCTGCTACTGGAATGTAATGAATGTCCAAAACATCCTATAGAAAAGGTGACATTTCCTAGCAAATGCTTAAATTTTTTAAACTTCCAGAGAAGCCTGTTTAAATTTCATGAATATACATGGTTTAAACATCATTGCATTTGAAATTTATAGTAATACATCAGTCCTCAGGGACAAGTGAAAATATGTATTCTATTAAAGGAACATTAAATCTTACCTCCAGTATCTGTCAGCTATAAAGAAATATGTTTTCCCTGTGCTTTCATCACTGTAAGCTGCATTAACTCTTTTAATAGTCTTTGGGAACCCCAGACGATAGATTTGTTTAGGATAGCCAGGTGCGATGTCATATCCCCTGAGAACCCAATATTTATCCTCTGAAAAATATAAGCACATTTACTTCGTTTTTGCTATTTATAAACAGCATTTAATTGTGATTTGGATGGGTAGCAAACAATGTGTCTTAGATATCAGTATTATTTGCTTCAGTTTATTACTTTAGGAATCAGTTCTGATTCTTACACTGGCACTATAGTGTGAAGATAGTGGAAATGTCTTTTGTTTCTATGAAGAAAACATGGGAATCATAAGGTGTGCAGATAGTACTTTTCCCAGATTTTTTTTCAAATTAATACAAAGTATCTGTCAAGGTAACAACATGGGGAGGGCTGAAAGTTGATGAGCTAATCCACTGACATTGGATCAGGATGCTGAGTTTATTAAATTCCTGTAACATGCTATTTGAGACTCATAATATTTTGGAAACCAGACATTGTGCATTAAATGAAACTATTTAGAAGGGCATATGTCTAATCCAAGTTTTAGATGCAACGAACATTCGTACATGGTAACACATCATGTACTGTAATATGCGCGTACCCAAGTTGAGACATTTAAAGCGTATTTGAAACCTTTAAAGGGAAGGACTGATTGTTTCTTCAGTGAACAGTTTTCCTCTCATGGTACGCTTTTCCACCAGTGTCAGTGTATCGGTAAGCAATAGCTTACCGATAGTCAGTGACAGGAATGTGTGAACAACTCTATTTGCCAGTTGAACGCAGCAAAACCCTTTCTACATAAAACAAAATGCTGTTACGTGAAGAGAACGAGACCTGAAGAAGGGGAGATTTTTTTCATGTCTGGTTTTTCAGAGCATTGACTATAACAGAGGGGCAAGTTTTCAGGTTTATGTCCTCTGGACCTACTTTACAACAGCATAACTCTGTGATCCTCTGGTTTAATTATTTGCATATTTTAAAGATTCTCTGTTTCACAGATCTTTCTTTAAAAATCTCTTTGACTTTTGTAACTGCATAGTCTGCAAAGGAGCAGGGAGTAACTTATCAGAAAAAGTAGAGAATTTCAGATTCCCTTACCTTTAAAAAGTAAAACTTCATCCCTCTCAACGTTTTCATAAGCAGCTTGAATTCCCGATGGTAACTTTGGCCAGAACAGTGAGATAAAATTAAGCTCTGTCTCTGCCCTCTCAGGATGCTTGCGCAGCATGTATCTGGTTTAAACAAAATTTATATAATGAAATATTTTCCACTCCTATCAGAAGTGCAAAGTAATTATTATAACTCCTGTAGTATAATGGGGAAGGTGGGAACTGGGGTGTGAATAGTCCCCGCCACTGAACAGCAAGGAGATTTAGAGTGACTGCAATCTTAACTTTAGCCCATGATAAAGATCAGACAAGATGAATATAAGCCTTTCTGTTTCTCTGAAGGACAAGCAGGCTAGGAGTTGGCTTCAGCAACCACCTAACAGGCATCTTTCTGCATAACAGTGCTTTCAGTTCTGCCCTGATCTTGTAGTGTGGCGTAGCAGAGGGGCTACATCTGGGACCCATGGGAACATTGATGAGCGATGTATGCGTGTTCTTGCTTGGCTGTCAGTTGAATTCAGACACAAGTCTGTTGCAGCAGTGGCCACAGCAGCAGAATAGTTGGAAATTAACCTCCAGCCCTCATATCCTTCGTGGCTCTTGTAAACTAGGGCTCTGGGAATTAATGATCTGAGAACTCTTGCCTGTGTGAAGACATGGTGATCTTCTAGTTTTTCTCTTTGTACTATGTTCCAAAAGGATAGTTTTACCTCATGGATTACATTTTCTTTTCTACTGAAAATTTTAAAGAGAAAATACATGTGCTTATTGCTGTTACCTTCCCTTGAAGAATATCATTTCTCCACGTAGGGTAGTGATAGCATCAAATGTCAAATTTGGGTCACAAGCTTGTGGAGTTACGGGTCCTGTTGGCTGCACAGCAGCGGTGGACTGTCCTATAGGAAGAATATTTTATCTTTTAGTATGGAGAAATATAAAGACAAGGTTCAGAAGGTCTCTGAGGAGACCAAGAACCCTCTTTACAGAGAATGAGAAGACATACAATTTTAAATGAAGGAACTGTGACTGAAAGCAGGCTTTTATGTTGAAAAAAAACTTGTGTTCATCTTTTCCAAAATGAGTATTTTGCAGAACTGGACTTCAGATGAATTTAGCTTTAAGGAATGTTCTCTTTTGCTATCCATTGTTCAGCAACAGTTAAACTTCCCATTTTGATCAAATAAGTGTATTTTAAATATATTATTATTATTATTATTATTATTATTATTATTATTATTATTATTATAGAATCATGGAATGTTTTGGGTTGGAAGGGACCTCAAAGATCACCCAGTTCCACCCTCCACTAGACCAGGTTGCCCGAAGCCTAATCCAACCTGGCCTTAAACACATGATTACTGTTTACCAGGCTCCCAAGAAGAAATATTAAATAAAAACAATTTTTCTTACCATAGATGGCTTGAATGCCATCAATGTCATCCTGAGGAAGAAGAAATTCATTGGGGGGGGTGTAAGAGTAAGTTGGGTACATCAGTGCTCCAGGATCATTTGAATGTGACAGACCCAGAGAATGGCCAAGCTCATGGGCAAGAACAATGAACAAGTTGTAGCCTGTAGGATAAAAATCATATGAAACAAGGTAAAATCTGTTTCAGTATTCAGCACAGTTAACTAAATAAGAAACATTGAAGAATCCTCCCAAAGTGCACAAGAGATGCTGTAAATCATGCTGTAAATCATGTTGTCAACATCACAACTCAAAACCATTGTAACAGAATAGCTGTAAGAGTACTTAAAGAATGGCCAGTCTTAATTGTGATCTCATTCTCCTTTCTCTAGTGTTGTGTGTCTTAAACACAAACCCTGTTGCTCCTTCTATCATCTAAACTGCTCAGATCAAGGATCCTGCCAACAATGAGTGGAGGTTCGGTGATCTAAGAGAAAAAAACCCTTCAAGGCAAACACTGAGACAACATTTTTGGTGATACTCAAATACCCCAGTTAGAAACGAACTTTGAAGTGCTAGATTAAGAAAGATTAAAGATTTGACTTGAGAATTTTGCCATCAGATCTCCCTGTATCAAAGTTTTAGGTTTCATCTGAATAAAAGATTTAAGTGCCTTGTTGTCATTTCAAATTACTATGACCTAAAAATCTCTTTTCTGTGAATTGTTTCCTACAAACGGGGGGAAAAAAAAGAGCAAAGGAATTTAAAAGGACACATTCTGCCACTTTTTCTCACTTTTTTGCCTGTAATGAGGCTCATAAAGTAAGATTGTGCAAGGTGAAACTATGTAAATGGATCCAGTTACAAAGTTCTTACCTCTTCCATCTTTTGTCCAGGCTTCCTCCTCATCAAGATGCACATCCCCTCCAATACCTTCACCGGGTTGGAAAGCATGAGCTAGCTGCCCATTGGGGCCATCAAAAGGAGAATTGTCATGGTGGTCTAACAAGAAGGAGGAAAAAATCAATTAGAATCCTAAAATATGATTGAAGATCGTTATTTAATACATGAAGAAAACAATGTTACCTCTATAAGCAAAAGAGATTACTATATCTGCTTCTTTGTCCTCAGACTTTTGGAATGTCAGTGGTGTCACATTGCTCCAGACACTGAGAGCTTTTTGGATTGCTTCATCTACATCAGTTTTTCTCATCTTTGGAGTGTAATTCGTAATCCTTCAAGGCAAATGCATCATGTTAAGTATTTTTAAGAATACATCATTTTAGCGAAAAATAGTAACTTGTGCAAAAGTCAGAAATCTTAGACATATCTTTAATGAATGAAAATTCCTAATGACTTCATTTTACATACCACCCTCTAGACTGCCTCTTCTTCCAGAAAGTAGGAAGAGGTTCTTTGCTGAGAGGGTGGTTGAGCACTGGAACAGGCTCCCCAGGGAAATGTCACAGCACTGAGCTTGGCTGAGTTCAAGAAGCATCTGGACAATGCACTCAGTCCCATGCTCTGACTTGGCTGGCGCTCTGTGGAGCCAAGAGTTGGACTAGATGGTCCTTATGGGTCCCTTCCAACTCATGATAGTCTGATTGTATGATAAATCAGTTAATCACTCTGAATGTCCATTTGTGGCATAATATATTTAAGTCAGACCCCACAAAACTGAGATGCTAGATTTATATCTTTTTCACAGAGTCAGCAGGTTGGAAAAGACCTTTAAGATCATCGAGCCCAACTGTTCCTGTCCTATGCTAAACCATATCACTAAGTACCTCATCTACCCTTTTTAAAAACACATCCAGGGATGGCGACTCAACCCCCTCCCTGGACAGCCTGTTCCAGACCCTGAAAACTCTTTCAGTGAAATTTTTTTCTCTAACATCTAATCTGAACCTGCCCTGGCACAGCTTAATGCCATTTCCCCTTGTCCTATCACCTGTCACCTGGCTGAAGAGACTACCTCTCACCTCTCTACAACCTCCTTTCAGGTAGTTGTAGGTGCTGATAAGGTCTTTTTGAATCAGATTTTTAAAAGTTACCTGTATGTCAGATTCTTTCTTTTCCATTTGGGATTCCCTGTTGTGAACACGTAATTCTGTACATCAGGTATACCACATCTGGGTTTTTTCATCATCTCCAAAGTCTCGAGATCAGGTTTCCCGGTCACTTCTAGTCCAAAGAATGTTTGCATTTCCTTGAGCTTTGCAGCAAGGTGATTTTCACCCTTGCTTCTTGTATGAGGCTGGTAATCCATTTGAAGATCATAGAAATTCTGTAGATAACTCTGAACAAGAGTTTAAAAAAACAGGAGAACATTGTGACATGTAAGTACCATCTTCAGCCACACGTATATTTTCTAAGCAATCTTGAACTATTTCTACATTTCTGTGTACCAGGAGCAAGAATATCTTTATCCATTCCAGCAACTGGTGTGAAGAGTCAGGTGTAATTTACAGTTTTCATATAGTTTTCTGTATTTTTTTTTCACTGATGGAATACAAGAAGACATGTCTTTAAAATCTAACACTATTAATAATTAATTCCACATTATTTTTGATCCTCAATGGCCCTGACAACAAAATGTACGAGGAAACAGAGATTGGCAGTGAGACTCCACACAGCCGGCACTCCTAACGAAGCAGGTTACTACTAGTATACTTCATAAATCATGCCATTTACTTTTAGTTCTGAAATATGACATCAGGAACTCAGGTCTTCCTACTAAATTTCAACAATTTTGTGTCCAGTAAACAGTGTTGTGTCTATGCAAGTGTTGTATTTCTCATGGATGTCTCTTTTTTTCCAAAGTATTCCATAAAAAATCCATTCAGCAAAATGTTGAAATACATGCCTGCTCCAAGAAAGTATCCTCCCTTATTTTCCTGAGGCAGTCACATTCTGAAATGTAGTTTAACTATTTCTGCACAGCCACAGCGCCTTGCTGCTAGAACTCCTGCTTTTGTAGTGTTGCTATTACTTTACTGACGATATCAAAAGTGAAGTTATACAATATTAAGATGACTTTTGGGTAAATACATTCCACATAATTTTGAAACCTTTTCTAGATTGATAGGAAAAGCTTTCTCTTGAAACCTCTGCAAAATGGCACATCTTTCATTTCAAGCCATGTTTTGTGTAAAGAATTGCAGTTATAGTTCTCTCTCAGACTACATTATGTTTCATTTAGAAATTTACTGAAAAATATTTACCTCTACAAGCTTTAGGGTTTTTTCTTCATCTTCTGCTTCTGGAATCACAGGGTAACCAGAGGAGATGGCCACACACAGCAACAGGAGAAGTGAAAGGGTCTTCATCCTCATCTAAGGTTTTCTGCCTCAGTTTCACTCTTGAGGTACTGAAGACACTTCTCAGCTGTGTTTATATAGCTAGTATGTAAATCAGTGACAGTCTGACTCATGCTGTATAATTTCCTCTCATTAGTAAAAATGATGCATAACAGTTTCATCATCAGGTAGTGACACAACGTGTTTAACTAATGTTACTGTCCTTATTTTGCCTGAGCCTCGTTTTTTGGGCAATTAATAAATAAGGAAATGCTGTACCTAGAGCTACAGTTCATAGGTGGTTATTGAGTTTAGGCTAGTTGTGGCACAAGGTCTTCACAAACTGGAGAGATAATAGCAAGTAACACATAACAGTAATATGACATAATTAAAAATTTAAGAAAATTTAGCATGTTCCATTGTAATATGTAATGATAAATATATAAAAGACAGTAAAAAGAACTAATCTTATTTAGGAATGGTCAACACCACAAATCCAAGAGGGCTGTCATCAGTTAACTAAAAGTTCTATCTAAAACAATCTTGTGATGCTAGGAAAAGTGAGTGCTAAAAATTTTTTTACTGATATTAACAAAAATCAGTCATGTTACTGGAATGCATAAACTGTGTTTCCATATGTATGGTAAGTAGAACAATGCTTATACTCTTGCCAGCATGAATAAACTGCAATAGCATGTTTGGATCCAGGCAAGTAGATGAGCTCTGGTCAAAAGACTCCATGAAACTCAACAGTAATTTTTGGGAATATGGAAAATGAAGATTAAAGGGACCATTTTGTGACTTTGTATTCATTATTTCATGGAAGGAAGAGTGAGGGGAGCCATGATAAATGCTGTAAATATATACAAAATATATTCTTTTGTATATATTCTTTTTTTTCTTTTTCAAAAAAAAAAGAAAGCAGTGATTGATCTCCAAGAGCAGTCTTAAACAGCAGTGATGTGAGGTTTGGTATTCATCTGCCTGAAAATTAGTGCTATCTGAGATGCTCTAGGGAATCCCATCTGACCTCCAGCTGCCCTGGAAGTATGTAGGTCTCCATAGCTCTCCTGTGTCATGGCAGCCAGCCCCAGGTTAGTGTCTCAAGTGTGAGCAAATGACTAATGAGGTGTTTCATTATGTAGATATCCATAACAATTTGGACAATGGATTCTAGAGAGTGATTCAACTGGCAATATGACATTGACTTTAAGATGAGATTAATTGATCCCTGTACTTCATTGACTGTATTGGCTAGGTCTCTAACAATGGTAAGAGGAGTTTAAATAACCAGGACACATGTAGGAACTTATAGTGTAGTCCCTAAATTGAGTAAAACTTTTCTAACTGCAAGGACAAATAAGCACCAGAGTACATGGTCAGAAATGCCTGCATGTTTGCCCACTCCAGAAGTTGACAGGTACAAGCTGAACACCTTTCAGAACGGTTTTGGTGAAGCTTTCCTTGTTGGAGGCAAAGACACTCCTTGAAAACCTTAAAAGGGAAACAGTAAATGTTAGTGTGAGAGGGAGAGATACAAATACATGCCACTATCTTATGTTTTGGTTTGGTTTTGTTTTAATATATGAGCAATTTTTGCACTGAAGGAACTCAATACAGAATGAAAATTTTAATTGTGCTGGGAAGTTCTTCACTTAGTTTCCTAAATATCAAGGAGAAAATAATGTACTTGGTATACAATTCTACAGTCACTGTAGTGTAGGACCCCCTAATTGTGTCTAGGTAAAGGAGAGAAGACATAAGTCCTGGGAAAAGCAAATTATTACACTCCATCCAATGCGAGTCACATTACTTGTCTGGAGTGATTGACTAAAGCTAATACAGGACATTTCAAAGTCCAGTCCTGGACTGGTGTAGCTTTTGTACATGTAAAGAGATTCAGCCTCATGGTTCATAGTCCGAGGAAACTTTATTGTTGCTTAATCTTAATCCATCTTGATTTTCTGATGTGAGCAAAAAGAAACATGTGTGTTGGATACTTCTCCAAAGTCTTTGCTAACAATTCACATGATCCTGAGATTTATGAAATGTTGCTTAACTTCTCTAACTCCATTTCTAAACTAGCTTTATTTCCCTTTAAATATTTCTCATTAATTTATATAGTTCCTGAATGAGTAGCTCTGATTTTTTTCTTCATAGTTATTTTTTCCCCTAAAGAGTAGTTAACCCCTTATTTCTTCTTGGGTTTTTTTGTTGTTTATTTTCTGAAGGCATCAAAGACATGTTTAAACACATAAAGGCAAAGAAGAGATGCAGATTAATCAGATGCACCCGGTGCCTGAGACAGGAATGGTAGGAAATTATGTGTTGCTGCTTGCACAGGGAAATCCTGCTGACTTGCACCTTTCTGCAAAGGGTCCATGGCCAAATTTTAATGTGACCTCAAGAGAAGGATACTGAGTCAAGGAGAGGATGAGAGGGGACATCTGGCGTTTTCCAGGAAATTTTATATAAGTTTCTTTCTGAGGCAGGACTACAAAGTCCTGGACTCCAGCACTAGCTGTGGCAACTGTTTATGTATTTGAAGAGTCATCAAGTGAAAAACCTTAAACAGCATCAGGAAGAGGAAGAATCAGTGGCTTCTCTCTGTCTTGGGAATTTCCACAGTATTGGGCTACAAAGTCATGCCCTGTTTCACTGTCTGCCTTGGCTTCCCACTGCGTGTCCTTCGGCACATCTCCCTCAAATAAGGGAAGAAGTTTCAGTCATCTGCTCTTCCCATGGTGTGGCAGTTAGCACACTGCCTCTCTCTCCTTTTCAAGCACCTATCTTCAGACAACAGGACCCCTCGAAACCCAGCAGAAAGAGACGTGAATGTGCCAAAATAAAACTGAGACCCCCTCAAAATCCATGAAAATTTTTACTGAGCATGAACCGGTGTTTATACAGACCCTCACTTTGCTTGTGGGGCAGTTACGTGGCATCTACACCTGACTGGAACAGTCTGTCCTGTTCTCTCACTAAAACCCATTTCTAGCTATTTTCCTGGGCCAGGGGCTTTGTCCTTTGTGCAAGGATCTGTGTGGGGGTCTCAGTGTGAGTCCCTGGGATAGGACCAGGAGCCGGAGGCCCCTGTCTGTGGTGCTGCACCTGGACAGACTGGGACACATGCATGTCAATTGGGCACATATGAGTGTGTGCACACACTAATGAATAATGCACACTAATGGCTGGATGAGCCACTCAGTCGGGTCAGAGGTTGGGAGCTGAGTGTCAAAGTGCCCATAAGCCTGGGCTGAATACTGGAGAGACCAGGGTTCTGTGGGTTGGTTGCTTGAGGGACCAGGAGCCCAAATCTGCAAGTGGGGAGGCTGTGGGATCTGGGGTCAGCAGAGAGAACATGTTTGTGTGTGCATGAGGCAGCATGGGGACACCAGCACATCTCAAGGCACTGCTGGATGGATGAGGTGTCTGAGCCCAGCTGCTGGGGGGTTCACAGTATCTTTGTGTGTGAGTGTGTGAACTTGTGTTCATGTGTTTCTAGGCATGTGCATGTGCCTACTGTGAATACAGGCTTATCCTTGCTGCTGGCTGGACTTAGGGTCATGGAGCTGCAAAGGCTTCACCCCTATCAGAGTGTTGGATCTGGACAACTCCTAACACATTGACCCTGCATCAGAGGCAGCTTTTGCCTGGACCACAAGCTTCAGTACCTCATGCAGGTCGCCCTGAATCACCCTGTCATGTCTGGAACCCATCTGCTAATCATTGCTAAACCCAAACTGGGTGTCTAAGGAAGAGGGAGTTGACACTGTTGTTAAGAAAAGGCCAGTGTTTTCAAGGGGTTTTCCATTAATCAAGGCAGTACAGGCTTGTGTCTTCCTGTATTAGCAATAATCTTGCTTTATTTGCACACATCTTCCTCAGCAAAACTGTACCCTTGTTGGTGTTGAGGGAAGAGACATCCAAGTGTCCCTTTTGTAGGTACTCTACTCACTGTTCCTTGTAAGCACTACCAGAGGTCTGTCCCACACATTTCTTCTTTCTAGCATTGACTGAAAGGACAATCAGGTAGAAGCATAAGAGGAAACATATTTTCCCAGAAGAGTTTCCCAGCCTCAAACAATTTTGTCTAATTTCCATTTACTTTCTGTTCCATTTACTTTCTGTTCTGTTAATTTCCATTTACTTTGTACCTCACTTACCTAGGGCTTGCATTTGATTTGTAAGGCTATCTCCCTTTTTCTTAGTTATAGCTGATAATATTGTAAAATTTTCTAGTGGCTTTCATCCTTTCCGAGGCATCACTCCCTAAGGAGAAACTTCCACTCAGACCCTTGACTGAATAACGAATTCACAGTGTGAATCATAGTGGGGTTTCCTCAAATCAAAGTCTCTCACTACAGAATTGCTGTAGAAAAAGGAACTTTGATTAGTGGTTATGTAATTTTAATATTACAAAAATTAAAAACTGTACTTCATAATTCTAAGAATTGTTTCCCCTTGTAAACCACTGTCGCAATGATGTTTGCAATTGCTTTCTCAGGAGCAGGTGGCACTACAAAGTACAGTCGTCATTCTTGCAAGAAATACTTTTATCTCCATTCTGTGTTGTCACGCATGCCCCAATTTCCTCATGTGTTTCCAATCTGTTTTGAAGCAACAAAAATGTTGCTGTGAATGGTGTCGTGAAAAGCTGTTTTCCTTGGAAGATGTTACTTTTCATGCGAAGGCTGAAGTGTTAAAGAGATAAAGCATGTCACTGTGCTGCAATATTTGGCTGGTTGCCAGATAATCACATGAAGTTAGAGAATTCATTAGGAATTTTCTCGTAATGAGCCAAGTACATTTTAATACCGACATGAAAAGGCAACCCTCCAAGCCAGATATCTTAAAGTTTGCACAAGCTTGCGGCTTCATATCACTCGACGTTACACATTTCCTTTATAGAAATGCTGTTGATTGTGGTCCAAGAGAAAGATCAGTCACTCTGTTTACAAACCAGGGTGCTGTGCTGGGCAGTGTTAGGAGCACAATACTATAGTTGAAACCATGCCATAGTCCAAAGGCCACTGCGATAAGGCTCAGGATGTCAGGAGTTGAATCAGTCCTCATTAACCTATTCTAGAAGAGAAATTCAACATGACAAGTCACAGACTGGGGCAGTGCCCGCATTACACCTCAGTGACTTGCAGAGTTTCAGACATGGCATCATCAATGACTTCAGCAAAAGGCAAAGGGAAGGAGTGCCACTTTCCATGCCAAGCACCTGTATCCTGAACACAAAGAAAAACCAAATCAAATTCTTCATCCCTGCAGCACAGCTGTTGCCTGGCATGGGAACTTGCTCTGTTGTGTCGTGGGCATTACTTCCTTGATGGCAGACAGGCCCTGGGATGCTTTGGGCAACTGCTTTGGGCAACTGTACCAGTTTGAAGTCCTTTGCCACTTAACCCGGGCATTATGACAGAAGCTGTGCAATGTATAACTTGCCCTCAAAGAGACAGCAAGAAGAAATCAATGTCTGCACCAACCAGCAAATAAATCTGCATATGCCCTCAGGGCTCTGGACCATTTGGGACATACTGGAATTGCTACAGGCTCGCAGATGTCCAGCTGGATGCATGACACCAATGCTATTCTGTGAGACAGCTACTGCTTGTGAACCTGCTTGGGCAGTTGTATTGCAGGCAGGGAGCTTACATGAGGGAGCAGGTTGGGGACCAGCCAGATGGAAGTTCTGAGGCTGCCAGGGCATCATCTGGAAACAAAGTCTGCACTTCAGTAGCTTTTAACTATTTTCTCTGGAATACCAATGACAGCTGAGAGATGCGTCCTTGCTCTCTGAATGGCCTTCAGTGCTTTGGAACCCAGAAATCTGAAGCTTTTGTCACCAAGAAAAAGACTTTTTTCCCTTCTCCACATTTCCTTAAACCCGACCCAACTTTTTACTAGGAACAACTTCCTGCAAACAGCAGTTAAATGAACTCATTTTAATTTTGTTCTTTTCAGCCTGGATCTGTCTGTTACCTTTGTTTTAGGTGGTTAACTCCCTGGGGTCATTTACTTCTGGATGTCTAAATCATTACACAATAACTTCTCAGTTTACTACCACGGCCCTACCTATTGTCATAACACAAATGTAATCATGCCAAGATCAATATCAGAGGGCACTTGTCCCTTCCAGGCAGAGTGAGTGTGTGAAACCAAGAAAACAAATAAATGTTAAGGGAAAGAACATCTAAACCAAACTGCTTTTTACTGGGGTAGGTAGCATTGGGCCTACCCTGCTGGATCTCCTGGATTGTGTCTGGACACACTACGGAGTCATTGGCAAATAAAATGCAAATTGCTACATTAATATATAGGCATATACATTCACATATGGGCAAAAAGATGGTGAAAACCACAACAAATCAGACCATTATAAATAAAACACCAAAGAAAACAATCTTTGTGATCTGAATTCTAGAGGAGAAGAAGACTTAGGGGGGACCTAATTAGTGTTTATAAATATCTTAGGCATGGGATGCAGGGGGAATTGGCCAGCCCCTTTTCAGTGGTCTGTGGGGACAGGACTAGGGGCAATGGCTGTAAGCTGGAGCATAGGAAGTTCCGCACCAACATGCAGAAGAACTTTTTCACAGTGAGGGTGACAGAGCACTGGGACAGGCTGCCCAGGGAGGTGGTGGAGTCTCCTTCTCTGGAGATATTCAAGTCTCGTCTGGACGCCTATCTATGTAATATGAGCTAGGGAGCCTGCTTTGGCAGGGGGGTTGGACCCGATGATCTCTCAAGGTCCCTTCCAACCCCAACGATTCTGTGATTCTGTGACAAACCTGTTCCTTGTGAAGTGACTTTTGTCTTCATTTAATTTTCCATGCAAACATGCTAGACATTTGCTATAGGGTGGAAAAATCTGGTGTGTTTAGAAATTGAGAAAACCATAACTGAACATAATTCTTTACAAATAATGAGACTGACTTGTCAGTAATAGCAGACATTTTCAAAATATGAATTCTGAAAAAAAAAAGACATCGACATCCAACAACAGAATAAACTAAATTTTAATAAGACAATACTACTAGAGTCAGTTACACTGTGCTTCTGCTACAGATCCAAGACTTCACATTCATTATCTATATGTACAGTGAGAAAAGGAAGGAAGAACTAGTCACAAAAGTATTTAGGAATCAGAAAACTTTAAAACAGTCATGAAAGGTCTAGAACAAGCCAGCATTGCTCTGAGAACTACAATCCCGTCTGAAAGAGAATATTTCCAAAAAAAGTTGGAAAGATTAGATTCAGAAGAAACTATCCCATGTAAAATAATGCGATCTAGTGTAGTTAACCACAATACCAGTGCTATGGAGGGCAGCACATATAATGTAGAGGAGGAACAGCAGAAGGGACAACTGAAGAAAACAACCCAAAATTAGCAGTGGTTATAAACTTCCTTAAGGAACTAAGAATATAAAGTATGAACCAAAACATTCGTGCTTCTTTTTTTGTCTTTTTGCTGTGATAGCTGTGACCATAGACTGATTAAACCTTGCAGCTGCGACACCACTCAAAAAGCCGTACCAGAAATTTGAAGGAAAACCAGAATTAGAATCAGAATCATAGAATATCCTGAGTTGAAAGGAACCCATAAGGATCATTGAGTCCAACTCTTGGCTCTACACAGGGCCAGCCAAGTCAGAGCATGTGATTGAGTGCGTCATCCAGACTCTTCTTGACCTCAGTCAAGCTCAGTGCTGTGACCACTTTCCTGGGGATCCTGTTCCAGTGCTCAATCATCCTCTCAGTAAAGAACCTCTTCCTAATATCCAACTTAAACCTCCCCTGTCTCAGCTTCATGCCCTTTCCTCGGGTTCTATCACTGGTCACCAAAGAGAGGAAATCGGCTCCTGCCCCTTCACTCCCCTCCTCAGGTAGCCATATACAGCGATGAGGTCTCCCCTCATCATCCTCTTCTCCAGGCTGAACAAACCAAGGGACCTCAGCCTCTCCTCATAAGTTTTCCCTCTTTGTTGCCCTCCTCTGGACACTCTCCAGTAGTTTTGTGTCCCTCTTGCACTGTGGCACCCAAAACTGCACACAGTACTTGAGGTGAGGCCGCATCAGCACAGTGTGGAGCGAGACAGTCCCCTCCTTAGCCCAGCTGGGAATGCCATGCTTGATGCACCCCAGGATATATTTGGCCTTCCTGGGTGCACTGCTGACTCATGGGCACACTGCTGACTCATGTTTAACTTGCTGTCAAAGAAAGAAAACAAGAACAGGGTGATTGATAAGGAGCAAAAGAACAGCACTCAAATATTTTCTACTAAGACTGGAATCTGCTTCCCTGACCTTGGCATTATCAGACACCAGAGCTACTCATTTCCTTTTCTGGAGGTGCTGTAATAAATCTAATTATTTTGACTGTAGCTCTGCCTGGTCAGCAGTGTTGTTTGCCACCTCCAGCAGGGTGTGGCTGGGTTGTTTGTCATGAAACACTGAGAGTGACATGTTTTGGACCTTGATAGAATCCAGATAAAATTTACTCATCATCTAGAACTACACTGAAGTGCCCCACTTGAGCAAAGTTGCTAAATAGGGGTTTTAAAAATTCATCATAAAAAAATTCCATAAAGTGTCTCAAAATATCTCACTGCATTCATGCAATACAATTATATGTACAAATACAGTACAATCGCCTTTTCCTGACAGGACCAGATGCAATAGGTGCAAAATGAAACACAGGAGGTTACCCCTGAACATCTGGAAACTGATGTCAGTGACAGAGCATTGACACAAGTTTCCCACTGAGGTGGTAGAGTGTCCCTCTTTGGATATGTGCAAAAGTAGTATCTCCAAAAGCTGGCAGGTGTTGTTGTTGTGACACTCTCCATCATCTTTGACAGGTCATGAAGAAGGCAAGAGGTGCGTGAGGATTGGAGGAAAGTCAATGTCATTCTGGTCTTCAAAAAGGTCAAGAAGGAGGACCCGGGAAATACAGGCCAAACAGCCTCAACTCCATCCCTGGGGAGGCAATGGAACAGCTCATTCTAGGGGTCATCAATAAACATATGAAGGAAAAGAAGTGGTCAACCTGGACTCACCAAGGGGAAATTGTGCCTGACCAACCTGATAACCTTCTATGATGGCATGTCTGGCTGAGTGGATGACGGAAGAGCAGTGGATGTTGTCTATCTTGACTTCAGCAAGGCTTTTGACACTGTCTCCCATAACATCCTCATAAACAAACTTACCAAGTATGCATTAGATGGGTGGACAGCAAAGTGGATTGAGAGCTGGCAGAATGGCAGAATCCAGAGTTGTGATAAGCAGCACAGGCTCTGGTTGGTGTGTCTCAAGGTCAGTACTGGGTCCAGTCTTATTCTACATATTTATCAATGATCTGGATGAAGGGGCAGAGTGTATGCTCAGCAAGTTTGCTGACGATACAGAACTGGGAGGAGTGGCTGTGCTGTCATTCAGTGAGGTCTGGATAGGCTGGAGAGCTGGGCAGAGAGGAACCAAGTGAGATTCAACAAGGGCAACTGTAGGGTCCTGCACTTATGGAGGAGTAGCCCCAAGTACCAGTACAGGTTAGGGCTTGACCTGCTGGGATGAAGCTCTGCGGAGAAGGACCTGTCAGTCCTGGTGGGCACCAAGCTCTCCATGAACTGAGAATGGTATCTTGGGGTGCACTAAGAAGAGTATGAAGGGAGTTTATCCTTCCTCTCTACTCTGCCTGCTCCTCTCTCTCTCTTTTATATATATATAGCAATAAATATCATATGGTAGGGTTCTTCACACCTAAGTTTAGCTTTCTATAATTGGGCATTTAATGTAAATCGCTCAAACAGGTTGCCTCTCCAGTCAGGAATTAAAAGGAGCACTTCATCGCTTAAGGACCCATCTCAGGCTGAGTGGGATGGCTGTCCAGCTCCTCACTGACTCTGTATGAGACATATGTTTGATTAGCCTTCTTGCTTAACTTTGCAATACTTATAACTTGTTGAAAGCAATCCTAGCTCCAGGAACAGAAGCACTCTTCCTCATGGACTCCTGGCTGACAGGGGTCTGTGTAGGGTGATGTATAGCATGAAGAGTGAAAAGAAGACCGTAGGAAATGTAAAACAAGACACAACTTTATATCAAAAGTAAAAACTGTATTGTTCTTTGGTAAGGTAGCAGTCCTGATGTTAATTACATATATATATTAATCAGTATTGTAAACAGGTCTTCTGTTATTTACAGAAACACAGATTGTGCAGGGGGTGAGGTTTGATGACTGATGCTGAAGTACATAAACGTTCCATATATTTAAAAACAAGTAAGAGTTTCCTATGCAAAACTGTGACAGGAAGGAACTAACTAAAGGATATAGGGACAATCCCTCCAAGGTGGCAAAAGGATTTGAACTGATTGTTAAGAATTTGGATGCAAACTGGAGGGATATTGATCTAATGTAAAGTGAAATGACAGTTAGTATCACAAGCTGCCTGGACTCATGTGCAGGCACAGGGAAATGGAAACCTTATATAATATGGATCATTAGTGGAATGGGAATAAGAACAGAATACTCCTATTTTACCAATTAAAAGCCTGATGGAACGTATTGAATAGTGCAAGACCTCAGAGCAATAAATAATGTTAAAAATCTCCACCTGGTGGTATCTAATCCCTACACGCTGCTCACAGAGCTTAAAGATGCTCAGGTTTGGTTTACAGTCCTAGTCTTAAAAGATGCTTTCTTTTGCCTGCCATTAGCCAAAGAAAATCAAGAGTTATTTGCATTTGAATGGGAAGGTCCTCCCACTGGTAGGAAAACCCAGCTTACCTGGACAGTGTAAACAAAACCTGACTGGATTCAAGGGACATGTTTTTTTAGGGAGGCTAAATGGATATCAAGTCTCCTAAAAGAAAGTTGAAGTGGTACAACAACAAGTAACCCAGCTGGGATATGCAGTTTCTGGAGGACGATGAAGACTGTATACCGAGCAAAAAGAACCATCTCTAACACCCCTCATCCTCAGATGGTAAGAGAACTCAGAACCTTTTTGGGAATGTTGAGCTGCTCCCAGCTGTGGAATAATAGCAAAGCCTCTTTATGAACTCTTGAAAATTAATCCTGCCCAACTGGTGTGGACAAAAGAGGCCCAGAAAGCTTTTAATACACTTAAAAAGGAACTTAGGAGAGCTCCAGCCTTGGGGCTGCTGGATGTGACTAACCCCTTCTTGCTCTTTATCCATGAAAAACCAGGAGTAAACCTGGGAGTGCTGGCTCCACATTTAGGACCTTATGAAAGAGCAGTGGCATACTTCTCTAAACAGCTGGAGGATGACAGCAAGCAGAGGATGGCCAGGGTTTTTATGAGGAGGAGCTGCCATAATACTTAACATTGGAGAAGCCAGGGAATTCACTTTGGGCCAGAAGATGGCAGGAATGGTCTCTCATACTGTGTCTGTTGTTCTGGAACAAAAGGGAAATGATTTGCTTTTCCCATGCAGGTTTCTGAACTATCAAGGTATTCTTGGGGATTTGTGTGATTGAAGTAACAAACGCTGTGAATCTAGCTTCCTTCCTCAGTGCAATCACAACCAATCCACTGACACATGGTTGCTTGGAGACTATGGAAGCTGTGTATTCTAGCAGAGCCCATTTGAAAGAAGAACTTTTGGAAGATGCTCAAGATTCCTGCTTCACAGACAGTAGTAGTTCTGTCCAGCAAGGTATCCGTAAGGCTGGATATGCAGTGACCACTACCCACCAAGTCATAGAATCAAATCCTTTTCCTAGTGGAACTCCAGCCTAAAAGGCAGAAATTATTGCCTGAACCAGAGCATTAGAACTTGCAGCAGGAAAAAGGATAAATCTATGGACGGGTTCTAAGTACACCTTTGGAGTTGTGCATGTCCATGGAGCAATTTGGAAAAAGTGTGGACTTTTAATGAGCCAAGGGAAAGACATTAAGCATGCAGGAGAAATACTTCGCTTATTAGAAGCAGCTCAACTGCCAACCAGGATCACCATTATGCTCTGCTGAGGACACCTGAAAGTTAACACTGACGTAAGCTGCCCTTCCAGCGGCTGGTCAGGGAAATCGCCCAAGACTTCAAAACAGACTTGAGGTTACAGAATGCAGCCATCGGTGAGCTGCAGGAGGCCAGTGAAGCACATCTAGTGGGTCTGTTTGAAGATACACACATTGCAGATGGGGGGATGCCCCAGGGGATTCCTGGCCACACAGCCAGAAGCAGATCAGGTCTCTGACCTGTCCAGGGAACTCTTGGCAGTTCCAACTGGCAGCTCCACAGGGGGGGTCTTGGTGAAGTGCTGGCCCTGACTCTGTGACTAGCCCCTCAAGAGCTTGACATGGGTTGAGAGCGTCTAGCTCCTCCATCACACCAGGCTTGGGCTCCAGGAAAGAGTAGAGAGACACAGATCTGCTGTCCAAGAGGGAGCCCAGGGAGACCATGGAGGTTGATGATTGGAATCTTGATAATTATATCGAGTGTTGTTCTGGTTTGGAGGCTGCAGTCTGCAGTGACACTGTCAGACTACAGTGTCCAGTGCCAACTGCCCTGTACTCCCTTATACCTGTCCAGCAGCCACACCCCCCTTTGTGACATCATGGGCATGCTGAGCCCTCATTGGTGCCATCAGAGGCAAGCAGAACTCTGATTTGATAAATCTGGTGTCACTCCAAGGCATTCCACAGTCAGTGCAGATAGATATGAGGGGTTCAGATGGGCTTGGATGTCTCCCTGGACA
>VZTU01020288.1:568-29964 GCA_013400835.1 Zapornia atra | reverse complement strand
TGAAGTGACTGTATTCCATGTTTCCCTATTACTAGCTCAGCAGTACATGCTTCTGTCAGTGAAACAGAAATCCAGAGACCTCACAGATAAAGGTGAATAATCTTTCACTAGTATTTTTTGTCTCTCTCAAAACACATTAGCATGAAACAAAAATTCTCTTAATTGGAAAATGGTCAACTGCTTCAAAAGTTTGGAAAACTGGTGAAGATGAGAATGGAAATTAATTTCTAGTTAGAGTTTCAGCAAGGTATAATGAGGTAATCTGGGACTGTGAAACTCATTGTAACAGTTCAGAGGGGCTTGTGGTAGGGAGGTGGGACAAACTACTGGGGCTTCATTACACCAATGTTCTTGGTTTGCAAGATCACTGGCTCTATGGCGTGGTCCTTCCCTTTTCATGGTAATACAGTAAACTATTCAAACAATTGGAAACACTGGAGACCACACAAAAACCTGACTCAAACCGCCCACAGGATGGCAGCAAAATGTAACAACGCCTATACCTTGATGACAAATGCTTAACTCTACTTTTTCCTTTAGTCATGTCTCTAAATGATTTGTTCCTTAAAAATCCTTGCATTGCCATAACGGGCAAAGAAGCTTGCAGAAGAACTTGAATTTTTGACTTTTTGACCATTTTTTTTTGGTTGGTTAGTTTGTGTTTAAATCAAGTACATGGCATTTCGTTGTTACGGGTATATTTTTATGAAATGGACGAAAAACCCCCAAACCAACTAAAACCAACTGAAAATCGACCCTTCACTCTAGGTGAAGGAGGAATAGGAAAAGTAACATCTCAGTCTAAACTATGCAGCAAACTGGTGCAAATATTAAGAACATTGCTTGCAGCTGTTGAACAATTCAAACTTCATCTTTTCAAGTAAACATTCAAATCAAGAGCTGAGATTTTACCACTACACAGTGTATTACCTATTTACAGCTAGGTATCATTCATACCAAAGGCTACAGACAGGTCCTTGCTCACTGTACATAACTCACCCCATCTGGGAGCTGCATGGCTAAAGTGCTGTTCACTCTCAAAGGGAGCAGATGCTCAATAAGGGCTAACATACTTTGAAATCTAAACTCTGGCTATGCTTTCACATATGGGAATCTCAAATATAACTGCCACATTCCATATCTGTGGCTCTATACAGCCTCTTCCTAACACTTCTTGAACTCTGCAGCTCCAGACACTGCCACCTTCCATTTTATGTCTGCTCAGCCTCCCACCTATTCTTACCTTTTCATCCTTTCCTATTAATTGCCAAAGTCTGGCCATCTCCCATCAGTTCCAAACTCTACCTTATCTCTAGACATGCAGGTGAAAGCAGGAAAACCCAAAAGGCAGGTTACCAGGAGATGAGTCAGGCGAACACAAATGAGAGAAATTAATGCTGATACCAGTTCCTGTCTCTGGTATTACAATAGGTAATTCCTGGCAGTG
The DNA here is from genome assembly GCA_013400835.1 of Zapornia atra. Lineage (NCBI taxonomy): Eukaryota > Metazoa > Chordata > Aves > Gruiformes > Rallidae > Zapornia > Zapornia atra. The sequence continues at coordinate 28,517 of VZTU01020288.1, read as the reverse complement.
AGGGAAAAAAATGGCAGGGAAAGTCTCTGAGCACTGGGAAGAGACACACTGTTTCTTTGCAGGGGGAGCAACATCTGACCTGAGATGTCAATGTGTGGACACATTTGATCAGGCTGCACTACACAGCGGTTCAGATTTTCCAACCATTGTGCCAATTTCATTGGTCTCAATGCACATCTTTCACACACTGTTCTGTTATAATGACCAAAATGCCAAACATCCACCTCAAAACATGAAGGCAGTAGAATTTATTGATAAAAGTCAGAGGATTATTAAAAATATTAAACAACATTACTCCCTAATCTCTTTTTTATAGGTGGCTAACCTTGTATAAGGAGATGAAATCTAAACAGCATTATGGAACCTATTACGTGGTTCTCAGTTAAACACATTCATATTTGCAGTGTTTGTACTATACTGAATTGAAAAAAAATATTATAAGAACCTATGCATCTATTCTTATGTTTAAGATTAAAGAAACAAACACACACATGTCTATAGCTAAGATAAAAATAGCCCACCCCATAGTTGGCTGGTTAGAAAAGCAATCTGTTCAAATAATCAAAGGAAACAACCTCCTACAATAGAGCTAAATTACATGATCACACAATCAGTTAATATATAGAAGGAAAAATATCAGAATTGCATATTTTTTTGTTAGAATTGCTTGTGTTCTGACTGCCATTAAGACCAGCTGACCTAGTTATGAATATAACTAGGAAGAACTTGAAGCCAAAACCAAACTCAGTAATTAGTATGCCAGAAAAACCATTACCTGCAATTAGCATAGATGCAAGGTTGGAAGGTATTGTAAATCAGAGTCTATAACTTGAATGGATAAGCATTCATTAAAGGCTTCTATCTGACAGTATTTTGTCTGCATTTTCTCACCAATACCGCAATCGTGTCTGTAGGTCTCTGTCAGGTCCCCTAACTACCGCTCCCAGGTTCTCCCTGACTCCTCTCCGGACACTTTCCTCCTCCTCTATTACTCCTTTAACTTCCAGCTCAGAGGAAAAGCTTTTCTGAGTCAGCAGCAGTCTTCCTTCTTCCTTTTTCCAAAGGCCTAGAAGACTCTGCCAGCAGTCTCTATAATAAGGCTTTTGCATCTGACTGGCTTTATGTGGTGACTACTCTTCCCAGACTTGCAAGAGAAGCACACCAAAACCTCACTTGCTGGACATTCCCATCAACCCATTATGAACATCAGCCACCAACAGATTCTTAAATCCATCTGCAGATTTGTACAGCAGAAGTACTGAAATTCAATATAACAGCTAAAATGCATCTATATGACAGATAGATATTTTCTAGTATTTATAAAAACTTACCTTATCTTCCACTGTAAAATAAAATTAACAGCTCCTGAAAACCTTTATGTATAACCAAATAGAAACAGTTATAAGTTTTCTTATTGTCATTGTCAAATGTGTAGCATTTTGAATGACCACTGAAAAAGGATATGAATGTACCAAAATCTTAATAGCTATTTTTCTAAGAGGATTGAAAGGAGTTAACATATACAGGGCAGAGGTGGCACTGAATCGGAAGATTGCCTTCCCTTTATTCAATACTATGAAGGTCTGGAAAAGAGAGAGAAAAGGTATTTTATAAGTGTATATTCACTATAGATGCTTATTTTAAAACTGTTCCTAGTGACCACCAAAACTGTAAATTTTGAATAGCTAATACACAAAAACAGAACTCATTTTTAAATAAAACTTTTTTCCAGTACTTACCTGATATACCTGACATATAGAAATATAATTTTAAATACAGAACATTCAATTAATTAAAGTTTTGTACTATTTCTTCAGTAAACAACCTCGGTATCCATATGTTTCTTATAAAAAAAGGTGCAGAAATTATCAAACAAAATTATCATTTTAATTATGTTTATGTTTTCACATAGAGAAATCTTTTTTACTTATTGTTTGAAAGGAGGGAAATCTTACCTGTGGATGTTAACGCTGCATTAGTAAGAGAAATCCTTACAGGAACTGATTTAATAGGCTACCCATTTGTTCATATTTTTTATTCTAGTCTGCTAGCAGTAACACAACATAGGCATGGCTATGGAGCTCTCTGAGGACGGTGGACATCTAAATACACCTTACCAGAGGAGAGAAAGAAATACATCCCGGATGACCTCCCCACACAGTTGTGGTTTGCAGGTGTGAAACTTTCCCAGAACATACACGACTTGTTAAATTTAAACTTTAACAGCTAAAGAGCCTATCAAATTTAGAGAAACTTAAAGGCATCCAAACCTTAATTCAGAGAACTGTAGAAGACTGAATGCTGAAAGCTTGTTTGCATTTCTCAAATGAATCCATGAGCCAAATATAAATAGTATGAGAGCAAACCCTACAAACATTGCTTTGCTTCCACTGTAGGCCATTGTGATTGCAATGGCATTAACACTACAGCATGGGAAATGTCGACTATCAGGTGTCTTTGTGGCAGTAAGGTGCTCTTCAGCTACGATATTAATCAACTCAGTAACTCAGAAGAAAGTTGCATGCAGTGGAAGGGATGATCCAACGATTATACCCTAAATTCAAACTGAATTAGAGGTATTGAAGAATCAGCCCAAGAGAAATGTGCAGAATTTTTGTTTGTTTGTTTTGTCAGCATTGTACATGTCATCAATAAGCTATGATAAAGCCTCTTTGTTTTTCATTACATTTCTGATTAAGGGAGGTGTAAACTAGAATGCCAGTGGGAATGTGGGAGAGAGAATGTTGATCTCTTCTGGTGCCTGTGTCAAGCTTTCCATCAAGACTCTAAGCAATTAGACTACAAGACTGGGAAGGCTGGTAGACAGAGATAATATGACAAAGAAGTTCAAAAAGGACCATTACCATTCTTCAGTCTGCTTAGATTTGGGGACCTTAGTATGCATGGACCACAAAGTACAGATACAAATCTCTAGGAGCACCCGGGGGTGACGAGACTCATGGAGATGAGGATTTCCACCAGTCTGTGGCAGATAACAAGTAATGGAGGCAGAGCAGAAACAAGGATTGAGCCACAATCCCTCTCCCAGCTCACTTGCTAGTTTCTTCCCCAAGCTGTCGCTCCATCATAGCTCTACACAGAACACCTTCCTGTACAGATCAATTCCCTTAAGACTGAGGGACATTAACAGTGAGATTTTATATTGTCTTGTACAAACTCAAGGAACAATATGAGAGATGTATTTGATTTCCCCACTTCTGCACGGAAAAGGAGAAACTGTGTATGAAACTGAGGACAGTGGGATAAAGCCTAAACTAATGTTCCTGAACTACACTTCCAGTTAGGGATCACAGATAACAACGACCTTCAAAGCCTAACTGCAGGTGACCTAACCATAAATGAAGCTTTTGTTTTAAATACTGAAACACCCAAGCAGATGAATGAATTTTTGGCAGTGTGTTAAAGCCTCACCGCCCAAGAGGGAAGATGAGTTTCCCCTCACAGGTCTGTTCCCAGCCCTCAGGACTCACAGCTCAGAAGTCTCCAGGTTGTGTGCTTGGCTTTTGTAGCTATGAGGTAGTTGACAAAATACATTAAAATCACACTCCCTACTAACTTTGTATCTGAGACTATACCACCTACATTTAGTCAACCTACATTTCTTTTTCCATCTTTGAACACAAGCATATTAAACATACATCTCTCTTCTAATGTGCCTTATGGAAAATAACAGCATGCTGGCGCAGCTCCAATTTCAGTTGGAAGCTGCTGCTATTTTAGCTGTTCTACTTTCTGCTGCCCTGCATAGCAGAGCCAACAAGACTTAAAATTCCCACCTCGGTTTTAATTTTTCACTGAAAGCGTCTTTGTGACTGGAGCCTTCAGAATGGCTTTGTCAGGTCTCTGACTTCTACCCTTAAACATGAACTAAAATTGTATCTTATGCCTGAAGAAAACATTAATAAATAAATAAATACAGATAACAGCTGATATCGATCCTGGTGTAAGATTCCCTCCTTTGTAAGCCTGCTGTATCTCACTCCAGTCTCATCCCAGATGCAAGCCAATGTGTAGGCAGTGTGGATGAACATGAAGTGTTGTACCCAAAGCTGTCAGGATAAAGCACACATTGAGAAAAGCTAAATAAATTCTAAACAAATTGTAAGATTAATGTTCCTATCTGAAGGATTATGTATACTTTTCAGGGCTTAGGTTTTACAAAGTGCCTTAATCATTTTATAAAGGTGGGAAACCTGCTCACACTCAAAGTACTTGAGTATGAATATAAATTGAAATAAATCCTGTAAGAGAAGTGCCTGATTTGCTACTTTTGCATCTGTAACCTGGATCCCAGTTCTGTAACTTCTGCCATAGTTAAAATAAACTCAGAAACTGCATTCTTAGGAGGGCAAAGAAGGAGATGGAAGATTTTGAGAAGATGCAGCTAAGAGGGAAGAAGAGTCCACACTGAACAAAGGCATTGTCTCAGAGAATCCCTTAGGACAAAGAGTTCCCAAAAACTTTTTTTTTTCCTCTCCTTTCTCCCACTTAGATTTAAACATAGTTTCTGGAACATAAACTAACATAATGTTAACATAAACATTAAAAATAGGATGACTGCTACTATGCTGCATTTCCACTTCCTACAGTTAATAAAACATAATCTAAGACCTCATAGGACCTTCTGAAATACAAGAGATCACATGCTCTTGAGCTGGGTTCTTAGCTTCTCAGGAAGTGCCCCTGGCGGAAGCTGGGACAAGCAACTCATGGCATCTTTGAGGATGGCATTTCTTGGTTTTGTGGTTATCTTTTGAAACCATGTTGTCTAGCAAGACCTTAATGTTTTGCTTTGCTACAACTTTTCACTTATAAACGTAGAATGGTTAGGGCTGGAAGGACTGCAAAGACCATCAAGTTCCAACCTCCCTGCCGTGGGCAGGGACACCTCTCACCAGACCAGGCTACTCAGGGCCCCATCTAACCTGGCCCTGAACACTGACAGGGAGAGGGCATCCACCACTTCCCTGGGTAACCTGCTCCAGTGCCTCACCATCCTCACAGTGAAGAATTTTCTTCCTAATATCCAATCTAAATCTAACCTCTTCCAATTTAAAACCATTTCCCTACATCCTATCACTAAATGCCCTTCTAAAAATTTCCTCCCCAGCTTTTCTGTAGACCCCTTCAGGTACTCAAAGGCTGCTATAAGATCTCCCCTGAGCCTTTTCTTCTCCAGGCTGAACAATGCCAACTCTTTCAGCCTGTCTTCATAGGATAGATGCTCCAGCCCTCTAATCATCTTTGTGGACCTGTTCCAACAGATTTATGTTCTTCTCATGTTGAGGACTCCAGAACTGGACACAGTACTTCCAGTGGGGTCTCACAAGAATGGAGTAGAGGCGGGAGAATAACCTCCCTCGACCTGCTGGCCACCCTCCGTTTGATGCAGCTCAGGATATGGTTGGCCTTCTGGGCTGCAACCGTGCACTGTCAGCTCCTGTCGAGCTTCTCATCCACCAGCACCCTCAAGTCCTTCTCTGCAGGGTTGCTCTCTATCATATCGTCTCCCAGCCTATATTGATTACAAGTATTGACCTGACTCAGGTGCAGGACCTCGCGCTTGGACTTGTTTAACCTCATGAGGTTCACTTGGGCCCACTTCTCCAGCTGGCCCAGGTCCCTCTCTAGATGACATCCAGTCCTTCTGGTGTGTCAACTGCACCACTCAGCTTGGTGTCATCTGCAAACTTTCAACCTTACCATCAATGTCCTGAAAACTATCAAAAATATCTGAAGTCACTAGTGCATTCACCTTTTCTGATGTAATGAAGCCAAGTAAAGCAATTTTTTAAAAATCTTTTTTGTTTTTTGCATCTCACAGCAAGTCTGGGAATTCCAGGAGCTAGTGGGTTTGATCTGATTAGGGACTGATACTACCAAATGCCAGGACAAAAGGAGGCACATTTTCTAACAGACATCTTTCAACATCCTTCTGGCAACAGGCAGGGCATGGAGTGGCAATCAACAATGCTACATCTGGATTATAGTAGGAGGAAAGTGAAGACAGACCCATTTACTTCCACCTATTCTTTCCTTCCTCTTTAATGTAGCAGCCTAGGTTCAAGAGACAATAGCCAGCCCTTATAGTATGAAACCAAGTGGACCAGATTTTGATGCAGGTCAGGATCTTAGGGGTTCCAGATGATCTTTTCTCTATAGACAGTGATGTGAATCTCCCTGATCCTTCGTGATGGCAGCTTCAGCATGAACAGACAGTCACTATTATACTGGAACACACAGATTTCCACTTACACAGAATTTAAATGTAAAAAAATGGATAAAAACCAAGTCATTTTTTTTTCTCAGTTTGGGATTTTAAAAAAAAACAAACACATTATTCAGGATGCTAAACTTCACAGCTCTAGACAGCAGCACTGCTGACCACCACAGTCAGCAGCATTTCAATAAAATAAAATCGTAAGATATTATGACAATAAGTTAATTATATTCCAGAGGTTGTTAAAGGGTACAGCTGTTGGCATTCAGACTGTGATACAATATAAATCAATAATCCTATCACATGTGTGAATTTGCTATAATGGGCTATTCTGTTATCAAACAGGGGATGCTATTTCTTTCCCTTTCTTTTCAAGTTCAGATTAATATAGGGAACAAGTATGTCTTCTTTGGGTGTAGGTTTTGCACAGAAGTACAGTTACAAAACCATAAAATTACCACACCTATTGTTTTTGTTTCTCTTAAGAGGTTTTCCTATTTTTTAACTTTTCAGGACTACCATATCCACAAATTATAGCTCTCACAATGAGGTCTTATTCTGTATGACTCTGTATCAAATCATGGCATGCAGAAACCTATTGCTTAGGAAAAAAAAATCCCAAATAAGAAATGTAAAACACTCTAATGGTGTTTCAACATTCAATGCATACAAAAATGTAGTGAAGTTGTTCGATCTTGCTACAGAAATAGGAAAAAACCCTCAGCAAGTGGGACACAATACTTGCATATGAGATAACTGATGGATGGCTTCACTCATGACACAAATGAAAAAGATAATCCTAAAATTCTTGTACTGTTTTCCTGAACAAACACTGTGACCATGTTCACTGGTATAATTTAATCAGTGTTGTAGATAACCCTTTCTATTCCCTTTTTGAAAGCTTAGAAGCCAAACCATTATATTTTCTGTCAATAAACCAGTCATAGTTTATGCAAGGTCTTAACAACAGACTGTCTGAAACAACAGTGGCATCTGTTAATCTATATACTTGTCCTAACCCCTTCTTGCAAATAATATTTTCCTTCTTTGTAGTGTTTTTCATTAGATTCGTATTACTTCAGATAGATGCTTCCCCAGGCAGAAATATAAAATCTCTAACCATTGTGCAGCAGTTGTCAGATTGTTAACACTGGCAGAGGACTAACTGACACTGACCGACTCCTTGGCTTTAGAAGGTGGAATTCAGAAAGGGATAAAAAGAAAGCTGAAATTTTAAATGCTACAGAGGTAAATGAATTGAGCATTAAGATTCCTTCATGTCTTCCTGGAGTTGTTCACTTCTGCTTCAGGCTTTTCTCCTTCTAAGACTTGCCGGAGCAGCAACTGCTAACAAGATTCTCAAAAGACAAGTGAAACAAGATAAAAGTATTTCCAGAATTCATAAACAGCTAGATAAGAAAATTTTGGAATTTGATAGCTTAAAGTCAGATTACTGATGTAAAATTGAAATAAATGTTGGATTACTGTTAGGAAAGTCTATTTTCCTTCTGCCAAAGGGAGAAAAAATAGAGTTGTAATAGGTGAGAAATTTTTGTGTTGTCTGTGACTGACAGGGCTGTTTCTGTTCCTGTCCTGTAGAAGATTAAAGCACTTGCATAGAGAGAACGTGTGGACTTCAGCAGAAAGAAGTGAATCCCAGTGGGTATGTGACTCCCTTGCAAAAGTATTGAGTGTGGAAATAAAAAGATTCTTCCTTTCAAATAGTACAGAAACTTGAATATGTTCAGCTGGTTTCACTCCACTTCTTTCAACTCTGTCATCAGACCTGGCTGATGTAAGTTTTCAGCTGTATTTGTGAAGGGACTGAAAGGGTCTTCCAATTCTAAGGGCTCTAGAGGCATAGCTGTAGCTCATACCTAGCATGCATTTGTTTTCACTGCAAGACAGACAAGATCAACTGATGTGATGATAAAGGTCCAGGTTGAGCTCTGGCCAGGTAGGTATATAGTTACATGTGGTTTTGTATCATAGAGAGACACAATTAGTACAGAACTCTACAAGGCCTGCTTTTATAGAAACACATCTTTTATCTTTGTAGAAGTAGAACTGTGATGTAAAGATAAATCTTCATACACCATGAATGGCAGATAAAGGTCTTTCAGAGTCAGCAAATAGATAAGATAAAAATATTGTTCTTTCACGTAGTATTTTCTCTCTTCTCAAAATAGGACTCATAAATCATATGAAATTTAGCAAGCTGAGAGACACTTAGAACACAGCACTTTGTGAAAATCAAAACAACTCATCTCGATACAATTTTCATAATAACAGTAGCTAATAATTATCACCCAAGCTAGCTAGCACTATAAATTGTGAACCTTTTCAGCTGTATATGGGTTGTGCAACAGAATCATCCTGAAAGTATTCCGCAGCTATTAAAGGCCAGTTCCACCAAAACACTCCCCTTACATTTCCTGCTTATCCATGTGTTCTTCTATTGATTCCATAAATTTCTTTGAAATTTGCTATCAAAGCAGATTTCCAGGAAGAAAATGTACTACGCTTTGTGTCATGGCGTCACTTTTAAATCTGAGGAACCTTAGAAAAAGTGTGTTGTGTAGGGTGCACTCAGTTTCAATACATCTTCCCTTTACAGAAGTTTGCAAAGCACGTCATCTATTATAAAACCTATACAAATGTGAGTATATGTATATTGCTTTTAATCAAAGACAACATACTATGTTTCAGCTTTGCTAGACATATTCCTTTGATACAAATTCAATTACACCAAAGGAACATTTTTTATGTAAACTGAAGGAAGAGGAGGAAAGTTTAGTAAGCATTAATGATGATGGATTTTGATCTGTACCACAGAGGACAGTGGGCACTTTCCCAATGATTTAGAGAGCAATGAATAGAAGCCTATATTTTTCACACTATTTATTTATACCCCACTACCTCCATTATACAACTACATTATACAATCAGTCATCATGCTACATTTATTGACAATTTGATGAATTAAATGTAAAAATAATACTGCAAAATTCCTCTTTATGTAAAGCGGAAGGACCGGCGTGCCAAGAGCACGCAAAAGTAAATGTGTTCTAAAAACACACATTAGCTAAATCAACTTTTTGTAACTATAAGACATTAAATATTTATTTATTAACTTTCTGGAAGGTAGAATGTATGTGTAGCACTAGCATCAAACACTTTCTGCTTTTGTTGTATACCTAGTCCTTTTAGCAGTGCTCAACTGTTTCCAGAATTACTTTTCCCTACATGGTTGCATATTAACAGACTGAAGCAACGAGCTTTATTACCCACCGCACAGAAATGAAATGAACATAATAATAAAGCACTTCTGATGCTGGCATATGAACAGGATTGATATTAAACTCACTTTTTTATTGATGTAATATGGGTCCATGTCTTCCAAGGGTTCAGACACCATTCCTGGAGGTATGTCACCGTATATAAATGGAAGTGTTTTTCCTGCCTCCAAATCACTGTTTGGCTTTGGCCCATTTTCATCATCATTGTCTTTACGATCTTGTTTAGAATTCTTAGCTTTTTCTGCAGCAATGCGTTGTTCAATAGCTGCAAGAGACTCTCTAGTGAAGTATTGGAAGCTGTCTGGTCCTGGTGGTACAAGCACTGACTGCTCCATCTTTTCATCCTGCACATTTTAATTACCATTTATTCTTCTGCATAGGAAAATACTAAAAGAGAGCAGAAAATAAAATTCAAAGAAAGATGTTAAAATCACCAAGTAAGAAAGATTTATTTTAAAATGCTTTTGTTTATGCTGTGTTGGAAGGTTTAAATATACAAAAATTAGAACTATGTAAAGAAAAATAAAATAAGCCATTTACTTGATTATTTTTTCCATGTAAGATGCACTTGTGTGGTTCTTACACTAGTTATATAAACTCCAATAATTTCTGAACTCTAGGACTACAATGGTCTTTTACTCCGAATAAGGAAAAGCTTGATACTTAAAAACAACTAGACACATTCTTTCCTGGTAACTCTGATTATCTTAAAATCACCTCACTTTCTTTTGGAATTAAGCAGAATCATATCAGTAACTATATATAGCATAGTTCATCAGACCTAATGCAGAAATTTCCAGTGAGTAAAGGGTAACCAGAGTAAGCAAGAGTAGCAGAAAACAACCACCATAGAATCAGAATTTCTAGTAAACAAATAAAAATCAACTCTGCATAGTTTGAGGTAGTAAAATAGTGGTTCCAAGTGAATTTTTCCATGGGTAGTTATTCTAGATAAGAAGAACAATTGCCTATCTTAATTTCAATTTAATTGTTACTACATATCTGGTTCTTTATGCAATAGCTGCAATTGAATAATACCGAAAGTACTGTTATATACATATTTGCAACTGAGAAAATAAACAGGCATACAAATGAGATGTGAATTTGGGCAAAAAATGGTGCGTATATCCCTCATGCCTGAATGTAAAGGAATATCTGCGGTCTCCACCCATTGCTGGGATCCTTGCGAAATGATCAGTCAGCCTTTCAGGAGACTTACAGTTCAAGGAAGGACAATACTTAGTGAAATTACAAGCTAGAGATATAGAATGACAGAAAAATAAGAATACAAGAGATAGATGGGTGGAAAACATATTAAAACAAAAAGGTGACAAACAAAACTGGGAATTATGGAAAGAAGCTGAAAAAAGATGAGTAACACGAGAGCAAAAAATGGAAACAAGAGAAGACCATAAATGAATGAAGACAGAATCAAAGAAGAAAGTGAAGAATGTGAAAAAAAAAGAAATAGGAAGACTGGAAGATTAGCAGTATAAAAACACAGAGAAGAAAACTAAGAAAAAAAGAAAAGTGGGTGGAAGAATATTGGGAAAGGAGTAGGAAGGGAAGCAAATATAGATAGGATTAACTTAGTATTAAGGAAAATTCAATAAGGAAAATAAGAAATTAGATGAGAAATAAAGGGAGAATAAAGAAAAACATAGTTGGCAAATGAAAGAGAAAGTCACTAGAGCATATTAAATAAAAAAAACCCAGATCCTCTAGATTAATGCCAGGATGAGCACAAATATCTTAATCACACATATGTACACATGTGTATAGAGTAGTCATATAGAGTGGATAAAATAAGAAAGAGGGGTCAAAGTGCTTCTTCATTTCTCAGAAAAATTAAAAAACATATTTCACCTGGATGTATAGAAAGTATAGAATCAGCACCACTGTCAGGGGAATGGCTTCTAAAGAATTGACGTGGCACATTTCTCACTGTAAAAAATCAAAGGGCAGTAATCAAAAGACAAAGTATTGACCCACACAGTGTGCAGACTCATGCCAAAAACAGTCCTCTAAAGTTTTCCTTTCTAATCCTGAAAGGAATCAGAATCATCCTGTTCTTCATCCATTCGGAAAAAAGAGGATATAAGAAAGTGTGTCTCCACCAACAAAAATTTTAAATTCTCTCTTCCTCCACACAGAGAGTACCCTCCAGAAATCCCCCAGCTCCACTCATGGCTTTGTTTACTTATCGGAATTGACTCTTGAGTCTCTTAACTACTGAACAGTTATGAACTCATAGCTTGTATGTTCTGACACTTTCTTAATGTTCAATCACACCTTTGTGGACACTGGGATAGAAGCAAAAAAACCTATTAGCCACACCACTGACCTTGGCTGATCCCCAAACCAGTCCCTGTAGGTGTCACCATAATGTGGGAAACAGATCTCATACCAAGCCACAATTCAAGTATTATGGGAGCCACGGCTGTAGGTGGATACTACTTGCTCTGTGGGCTTCAGGGAGATACACAGACCCAAAAGACAGTAAGGCTTTCCTTTCTGCTTAGTTTATTAGGCAAAGGAAGAGATGAAGAGCTTCTCTTCTGTCCCTTCTCTCTCAGCAAAGATATAATCCACATGGGCACCAGCTAATGAGGCTATGTAGCCACCTCTGCCTTTCCCTCCCTTCCTCATGGTGAGACCCAGGAGGCTGGTTTTCCCCTTCTTCATTTTTCCTTTGAAAATTCTCTTCAGCATCCAAAACCCCCCACTGTACCTGTCACTCTCTGTTCCCTGCCATAGTGGCCAGCAAGGGCACAGCAAGCCCAATGAGTCCAGGCACAGTGGGAGGGAGGGGCTGGCAGTAGCAAGGGCAATCTCATGTTTTGAAGAGGAAGGAAACAGGCAGCCAGTGAGTAGTCAGCAAAGGTGAGCTCTGATGCCACATGGTGCTCTCAGGATTACCTTTTAGTTCAGCTCAAAGTCCCCAGCTGGCATGCAGAACAAGGACGTAAGCCTGCAGGTTTTGCCTGCAGGTGCCCAAACCAAGCTACTTCATAGCTATTAGTTAGGTCACAATATCATTTGATTCAACTACTGAGTTTAAAACCAGCAGATGCTGTAGGCTTTTCAGTATTTTTTCTGGAGAAAAGAATATTATTTTTCTGTAATTAATCCTATAAGGTTCTCAGGCCTGTCAAATGTACACAGACCGAGCCAGATATATACCTTTAGATTTATCTAAGTAGGCTGTAATTAACACAAAATTTCAGGAGACTAGGAGAAGATTAAATACTTTTTATCCTCTACTTAACAGATTAGAGGATGATATTTCAGATACATTTCCGTTTTTGCAAATGGAAGTCTTCTATAAATTTAAAAGTCAATATTAGCTACATACAGAATTCACTACAGTCTTAATCTCGAATCACTTTCATTTGTCATAGCAGAGTGGTTAACTGAAAGGTGTGTATTTCCTAATTACAGTTGAAGATGATGGGCAACGATTGACACCAGGCTAGTTAATAAACTGATATTCTTCTGATTTCTATCAAGTGATTTATTAACTATTAATTTAATAACTGGAGATTCCTTACACAACCCAAATGGACATTTTTATTTAGTTTTTTTTTAGCATAGCACTGGTAATTCAGTGTATCAGTAGATAAAACATTTCAAATTTTGGAAAACAAAGTACTCAGAGCATTTGAGAATAGAATCATTCTGCTACTTAAATTTTCCAGGAAAAATTATTCATATGTACTTTGTAGCATACATTGTTGCAAACCAGATACTTCCACAGCACACTCAATATACTCTGTGTGCATGGACCATCTGTAAACCACATGCAGAATAAACCTGAAGTTATTCAACTGCATCTGTGTTACTGCACAATGCACAGTTGATCTGCCTATGCACATTAAGTCTGTAGCCCACAGAACTACACCAGATTAGCTATCCCCACACTGACCATCTGGGCAATATGCATTCAATTAGTTCAGCACTTCCCTGATGGATGTGATCTGCTGTACATCTCACATAGTTGTAGATCTACACATACATAGACAATACCTCAAGTTGGCAAATATCTATAGTTTCTGCAAATTTCTAGAGTATTCAAATTTCACCTAAATAAATATTATAGGCAAAATAACGGGATACAAGATGGAGAGATTGTATCTTTTTTATACAGTGATTCCAGACTACCAGCCTTTGAAAAACTAAATTAGATGATACATAACACTGAAAAAGACACAAATTTGAACAAGATTATTATTTCCTAACCTGATAAGCTTCTGGTTTACTGTTAGCTTTCACGTTCTTCATGCCTTTATAACAAACAGCAACAAGAGTTTCTGGAGGGTTAGTTCAGGAAGACCTTAATGTACATGTAGAACTATAGTACTGTAGATATCTAAACTTAAAAAAACTGATGACCTTACATCACCCATATACTTAAATCTAAAACTGTAACACGATCTGCTATTTTATCTTCTGTGACAACACCTATGAATTAAAATATAACTTCCATTTGCCACAGAATGTAGCGAATGTCAAGATGCTAAAGTTCCATTGGTCCCTATATGCTAGAAATAGAGGAATTTGATCAAAGACCAGCTCCGACAGTTTGCAGTTCAACAGGTTTGGTTCAGTTTTATACCTTTTTACCTTCATGAACACCTATATAAAGCCTTACATAATCACCTATTCAGATACAATATCTGAATGCTGAAATCAAAACTGACCTCTTCCTGTCCTTCAGGTGCCAAGATTCTCTGCTCTATAACTTTAAGCCAGCAGGTAGTTATTCAATTAGCATAGCCATATTATTAACTTTAAAAAAGTTACAGCTTCCCAGATTTGCCATATACCAACGTGCCATGTTTTCTAGAACACACTACATAGATATTCAGTTTCTCCTATGGTAAACACTGCAGGTGCTAAGGAATGTAAATATATTTCTAATTTAAAATCACTGAATCTTTAAGGTTGGAAAAGACCTCTAAGATCATCAAGTTCAACCATCAACCCAAAACCACCATGTCTACTAAACCATGTCCCCAAGTGCCACATCTACACAATTTTTTAATCCCTCCAGCTATGGTGGTTCTACTACCTCTCTAGGCAGCCTGTTCCAACACTTGACAACCCTTTTGGTGCAGAATTTTTTCCTAATATCCAACCTAAACCTCCCCTGAGACAACCATTTCCTCTTGTCCTAACTCATTACCTGGAGAAAAGACCAATACCCAACTCACTACATCCTCCTTTGAAGTAGTTGTAGAGAGGGATAAGGTCTTGCCTCAGCTACTCTTCTCCAGACTAAATAACCCCAGTTCCCTCAGCCACTGCTCCAGAATGGTATTTTTGCTTTTCTATTGGACTAGTCTTGTCACAGACAGATAAACATGTGAAAGTCATGAACTAGAGAATAAATATGCTCTAGAGAATAATGTATGTTATTTACTTTTGTTGGCAAAACCTTGCATTCATTGGAAGTGGTGGTAAATTAATACTTATGCCTCCCCCACCCCACTTTCCTTTTTTTTGTATTCTTCAATTTCTCTATTCAGTGAAAGGCTGCAGCTCTGGTTTGCTGGATATGAATCTGTGTCCAAGATAAAGTGGAAAGATGAGTACAAAAGGGAGCGCACATGAATATTTCAGCAAATACATTGCACATTCTTTTGCACTTCTACTTGAATTAATGACTCACAGTACTCTATGTACATCACAAATATGATTTGTTACATTTGGTAATGTAAGACATAAGTCATATCTCAACAGTAATAGAAAATAAAAATGACACAATCAAATAAAATATTAAGAAATTAGCAAATGAAACTAGCCTGTTTTCTCTAATCTCTCCCTTTGAATTTCAGGAAGGCACCCTTAAATGTCTGTACAAAATGCTATTCCTTGCAGTATTCAGCAATCAGAAACTGATTGCTAAGGGAAAACTCAGGAAAGAGAATTCTGCTAGAATAGCAGAATTTTGTCTTTGCCCTTCATTTTGCCCTTGCCCTGTGACACACATTATGTTTTTGTGTTTGGCATAAACGAACAAATTAGTTCTATTAAAAATCATGCATATTACTATTTTGAAAAAGGCACCAGAGTAATAAACAGGAGCATTAATATTTTGAAGTGCTCTAGATGCAATGATGTAACAGTGGTAATTTCATTTTTATAAAGAGACTAGGTATATGAGAGCTTATCTGCAGTATGCAAAAGGAACATCACCTCGCTAATTCAACACACAACTAACAGACCACAGCTACTACAAAATGGAGATAAGTTAGTGAATCTACATGTAAACTCCGAGAACCCAAATCTCTATAATATATAACTTCTCATTGTTTAGTTGCAGTTTGTTGTTACTTTTGATTAATCAAATTCTCATAATGATTCTTATCCTCAGAATACAGAATAAATATAAATGGCATTCCTCAAAGTGTGGATTTGTAGAAAGAAAGGAAAGACAGTATGGCCATCTACTGCATTTTTGTACATGAGGCTTTGGGTAAGGAGAAACTCTACTTCCTTTCTTCACAGAACTGAACCTGTTTCTGGCCTGTTTATTTTAGAGCTACTAGAGGTAGGAAAGGCAGGTAGGAAATCCAAAGAAACACACTTGGCATCAGAACACAAATCAGACAAGAATATTGAGACCATGCAACTTTTTATGACTCCTTGTAGCTCATATATAAAATTAAATTTCATTCTCATGAACAGCTTTATAAGGGAAACATATTGCCAGACTGATAATAGGATTCTCCCACAATTTTTTTCCCCATCCTCTTGATGTTCCCTCTTGGCATGGACAATTCAGATCTGAGAACAAAGACTTGCTTGCATTAGATTACTTGGACTTGGCTAACTATATTTATTTACTTTATATTAATTTTAAATAAAGGGTAGGTATATTATACTGCAGACATCACAATAGGACATTGAGCTATAAATGAGCTATCTGAAATACTGAAAGCAGTCAAACAGTACATACTAGGTCAAGTGAAAGTCTATGCTTTGCCGCTAGATATATCCATTACCTAAACTGACAGACAAGTAAAGTAATAGGCACAGGGAAAGAGTCATAGAAGGGGAGTCATGAGGGCAGAGGATGACTATTTAGTTTGCCAAGGAGTTGCTGACAGCTATGGGTAGCTATGTGATTTAGGAAGGCAGGTTAGTGCCCCAGTCTAGGCTGCCCAACAGCCAGAAAGCAGAACAGATGGAGATAGGAAATATAGTTAATGCTTGTGATATCCACACTGTTGTATAATTGCTTAGCTTACATATCATTACTTCACTATCTAAGCTGAAGTCCCTCATCGGCTCCAGGGAATTCAAAGGCACATTTTCCGTCCATCAGCAAAACCCTTACACTACCACGGGCAACAGACCATCTGATCTCTCCTTACAGTACTCTGCCCTCACTAAACAGGACTGAAATCAAGATTAATGGGATAGAAAGAATGCCCATAAGACAAGACGAACTTGGCATCTTAATGATAAACCTTCATTTGGGAAGGGAATCATGGCTTCTTATTTCTCTGTTTTATCTAATAAATTCACTTGACAAGAATCAGTTGAAAATTGCCAGGGGTGTATTCATAGCTGAGAAGAAAAAATATCAGAAATAACTGGAAAAACAGGGTTTAGTTCTAGTTTTCACTCCCAATTAATTTCTTCAATTCAGGAAGAAAACGCAAACCTAAGTTTTTAAAAATTAAACAATTTAAAACAAGCCAGCCCTCCTGAACAAAATAACTAACCAAGCAAACCCCCATGATGGGAAAATAAAAATGCTCCCTGTGCGCTCTCTGCATTAGGAAGTGTGGTCTGCTGCAGTCAAAGCAGGCTTTTGTGTAGTTGCAACCTTTCTCCCCCTAATACCTAGATTTTTAATTCTATCCATTTTTTTTGGTTACAGTAAACCAGAAGACCATGTGATGTGGACACAGCATTTTATTTGTTGCTATCCGCTATACATATGCATTCATTGTTGAGATTACTATCCTCATTACATTTTTTTAAATGTAATTAATGTATCTCTAGGCTAAAATAGAGCAACTGTGTTTGGCTTTAGATTAAAAACAAATAGCTTGCTTCTGCTTACTGCTTTGGCTTAATTCCATCAGCTGCAACCAAGTAATTTCTATTTTAGAAAACTGAAAAGCTGAAATTAGTTATGCAGCTCCATAGGAAGAAAAAGATGTTTTAACGGGACAAGTCACAATGCATCTGCAATACTACTCCATCTCAGCAAATACATTTTATAGGTTAGAACTACTGGACTGCTACCAAGCTGAATGAATTCCATGCTTACTGTGTTACTGCAGGAGAAGACTGCAGTACACAGCAGCAATCTTTTTGCTTTCTTTCATTCCATCAGAGCAGGGACCCCTTCTACTGGCAATCTTCATTACTAATTCAAAATTAATTTTCTCAAGCAATGTATGAAACATCTGCTTCCAGTTGCCTTAGCAAACATAATATCACCTTTCTTTGGTTAAAAAAAATGAACAAAGCAACGAAGACTATCAGTGTAAATCATAGAATGTTACTGATTCATTTTACATTAAGGTAAAATTGAATTTAAGACAAGATCGAAGTTCTGGTTTTGGCATATTACCACACTTGGGAAACAAGAAATAAAAGCTGATGAAACCAGATTGCTCCATACCCTGGAATGATGTCAAATTCACATAGCTAACAAACTCAAAGACATCTCAAAAAAGTTATTAAATTATGACCTTTGTGGGTTGCTTAACCCCATTAACAGCATTCTGGTACTTGATCACTATAGAAGGGCCAGTGTGACATCATAACCAGTAACCTTAAAGTTGTAAAACCAAAATGATTTAGATTTTCAAAGCTTTCTGGGAGTTTTGAAACAGGAAACAGTTTTTCTGACAGTTTTGGAAACAGTTTCTGAAACAGAAAACCCAAACACCATATTATGTGTAGAAGAGGTGAGTTTCAGCTTTCCACAATTAAATATTAGAAATAAGTTTCCATACTTTATCCCCTTGCTTTGACTCACAATGCACACAAAGCACATTTCAGCACATGTTTGGGCATAGTGAGACAAGGCAGTATCAGCTGTGTTTCAGAAGTTGTCGGTGCGGTGCAGTGCAACACCCAAATTGAGGGACCCATCTCAAATACTGCCTTTGAAAGGAGGGATTGCTGAACTGAGCAGGCAGGGATTGCTGAAGTAACAGGAGATGCTCAAACCACATACCAACTCTGCAGTCTCGGCAGCGCTACTGCCACAGCCCAACTTCTGTGTAGCTCCTACGTTCATCACCCCCTTCTGCAACTAGCAGCTAGTCATGTTTTGTGAGATGCAACAAATACACAGGCTACATATGAATCAAGTGTCTGTCAAAATAATTTATGTGCTATATGTTAATGTCATGTAACATGTGACACACAACATATAACATAGGTCTGTAAGCACATGGTATTTTTATTGCAAGGCTATAATAATTTTGATTCAGCTAAAGCCTTGCATCTACATTTCTCCTCACATGTCCTGTAGTTTTGCGATTCTGAACTCATCAAGAAGCACTCACTTTACCAACAGTAAGAGGACTGATTCCACTATTTTTTAGTAGGCTGCTTTCAACTTATTAATAATTTGCTAATAATACGTGACAAATGGCTTATTACTAGGAGATTAATAATTTCTTTTTACAGTAGCATAATTATTATCTCACAAACAGAAATTTATTTAAATTCATAAACTATTTTATATATACAGATAGCTCTCAAAATGTCTTACAGTGAATAAAAAAAGTCACACCACTGCTGCAAAGAAACTTCTTCCAAAACACCAACCTAATCAAAAATAAAGAACTCTCAACCTCATTCCTGATTGGTTTGGAACTGATTTTCAACAACATTTGAATTAATAAGGATAGCCCAATGTAACTTTGGAAAGTTTTCATTAAGTGGGCATTCGTAAGGCCATCATGTTTCAATCTTGTTTCCAGGCATGGCTAGATATGACAGCAGTCTTGAGACCTGATTGTGCTCAAACCCTGGCGTCGTGGGCCCTAGATGTAATACAGTTGCACAGTTAATTTATTCGGTTGAGTTTTATATAAAGTAATTCACCATCTAAGAATTACTCCTGCTAATAATCAAGCAAGCAGGCATGTTAGAGCTAGTTTACATCCCTCTGCCTTCTTTTGCAATTGAGGTTCTGTACTTCTCATAGATTACACATTGCCCTGATAAGTCTCTCTAGCACATCTCCCAGGCCAAGGCTACCTGTCCTAATAATGGCACCTCTGGTTCAGCAGCCATCCTAAAATCCCAGCACCAATACATAGTCCTATGCTCACTGTGTCTTAACAGATTCATCCCAAAGCTTCATACTTCTGATGCTGGTGCATGGTTCACCAGTGAGAAAAGCTGCAGCTGAAGCATGTGATTCAGGAAAACAGCATTTGAACCAAGCGACACAGGGGCTTTTCAGAAGTTCTTGATATGGTTATGCATTACTCTGAAGAGAGTAAAAGAGATAAAATCTAAACCACTCCTCCATTACTACTTCTCTGAATTTCCTAGTAACTCTTAGATTAATTTTTGGGGTTTGATCTGAGTCATTGAAACTGTCTCTCATACAAGACTTTCCTCAAAATGGCCAAAGACTACCTCTTGCTTTTACTATTCCCAACTCCTGCATCAGGAGACCACCCGGTCATCCTCATCAGGTCATGAAAACCAATCCACAAATTTGGTCTTCAGTTATCATACCACTGACTAGAATGAGTTTTCTTGGTCAGTTCTCATTCACAAACATGTCAACTGCATTCCTGTGATTAAATTTCAATTGTTTTACTATAGTGATGCTAAGATGAAGGCTAAAGGTAAATTTGGTTTTTGGTTGCACTGTTTCCCTGTGGAGCAGCCTGGAAACTGTGGTATTCCACAGCTTGCAAGCCTGCAGAAAGAACTGCTAAATCTAGATGACATTAAAAATTGTGTGATTTCCTGTGTAGATGTGTCATCAGACCTATTTACACACCCCATCCATCCAATATTCCATGCAGCCGATGCTGGGCAGAGGTAAGGTCCTATGGTCATTCCAAGAAGATAGTCTAGGGATTTGTGAAAACCCTGGCAATGTTCAAAGGCCAGATTGGACAAGGCTTTGGGCAACCTAGTGAAGGGTGTCCCTGCCCACGGCAGGGGGGTAGGAACTAGATGATCTTTTGAGTTCCTTTCCAACCCAATGCGTTCTACAATTCTATTAATTCAGATCACTAGGAGCACCGGTATCCACCTAGAGTTTCACATAGATACTTCATAACACGTAACACCATTTTATATACACATGGAACACAGCCCAGAGAGAATGAATTAAACCATAATATTGGTAGTTAAAAGGCTTTAGACATAAAAAGAAGCAAGTATCTCAGAACAGCAAGCTGTAATGTGATATAAGTGGCTCTACATGGTATTTTCAGTTGCATAAAGGAGAAAATCTTGAAAATTCCTAGAAGCAATGAAATAGCTTTTGCTATTAAATGGTTAATTATAAGCAGCAGCAGCATCTGCTGGCTCTGCCACACCCTCCAAGCAATGCCTTATTGTAAAAAGCTTCAGATTTGCAAAGAAAGGCAGAGCCTGGGAATTAGTATCACTGCGGGAGCAGTGGCTTGAAAGCCACTGAATGAAGACCGTTAGCCACAGCGACTTTTCTTTAAAAGCAAAGATTTCAACTTTTTTTTTTCTTTTGAGGTGCTGGTGAGTTTTCAGTCATTTAATATTTTATATTCTTGCCCTACAAGAAATGTTCAGTATGATTTTTTAAGATTTAGCAATGTAAAGATATAATGAATAATCCGGTCAAAAGCTAGAAGTGATACAATTATATACTGTGAAATCAAGTGGTATTGGGATTTGGGAGGTTGTGGGGAATTTTTATCCTATGGTTGGTGAAGAAGAAAAATTACAGAAATGTGCTTCTTTAAAATAAATAAGAATATATTATGTGCAGAGACTTTGAATGTTTAGGAGCCCACAACATTTAAAATCAAATGCTAGTAAGTGCACTGAGAAAACAGACAAAATGTATAATGCAGGTGACAACAAAGTTAAAATATGGTAGAACTAAGGGAATATCACTGAATACAATGTGGTATTTAAAAATGGAAAACCAAGAATCAGAAATTTCTGAAATATATCTATATACATCAAAATAGCATAAATTACAACAAATTCTGCATCAACACAATCATTCAAATTCTGGACCACTTCTGAAGACCAGATCATCTACTAAAACACAAGTGAAATTTACTTTATCAATTATAGTATTGAGCTATGTAATTAAAAAATATAATTGTAGCACATATTTAGTGGTTATCTTGAGAAGAAATTGTTCTCAAATGTAGGTCCAGAAATATAAAAAGAAAAGAGGCTTGAGATCTGTAGTTTCTATAAAAATAATTCAATGCACATCAAACGTGCAGTTAAATTATGGTAATGATGCTAATGCAGTAACAAAATATTTAATAATTTTAAAGGTTTCTAACTTGCATCCTATCTTGAATTGAAGCCAATACATTACAAGGTCTGTATCATGGGAATCTGTTCATGTGGAGACACCTGTAAGATGAGAACTCAAATAGGAGCAGCAACATGCTATAGCGGAGATCACAGCAAATAATGGCAGGTCTGACTATCAGCAAACCACATCTCTTTCAGCCTCAGCCTTTCTGACAGGGAATTAAGAATTTCCCCATTTCAAGGATTTGTGACTGGTGATTAAAATACTGTCATGTATTTTATGAGAGAAAATGAGATGATGAGAGAAGCTTCAGCCAACTCAAACTCCCAGAGTCAGGTATTGATTTATAATACACCTAGCTGAGGAACAATGCACAGGGGCATTGCTTGGCATGTCACTCTTCTCTGATCAATGCATCTGAAGACAGGGCACCATTTCTTACCAGGCTCTGACAGCTGCATAATGTTTCTGCAGGCATCATATATGCAACCCACATGCATTTGTATCAAGAATCTTACAGTGAAAAGGCAAAGTAGGAAACTTCATTCTATAAAACCATTTTTCAATGCACTTGAGAGAGGGCACAACATTGGAAATAAGTGCACTACATAAAGATAAGATTTTCCAGTTATAAAAAACAAGTCTTTAGTACACGAACAATGAACACTCTCAGAGAAGAGACTGATAAAATGTGTAGGTTACAGTTTTAAGGAATAAAAAAAATTTAATTCTGAGGGAAACATACACAAGTAAAAAAGCTTAGAAACAATCATATTACATTGAGTATGAGGAAATGACAAATTGAGGAATTAATATTTCTAAGTGGAAATTACATCAAATAAATCTTAATTTGGTTTTGAGGAAAAAGCCTATGAAAAGAATAAACACAGGAGAATTTTCAGGGCTTAGGAATTCTGAATAGGAGTTGGTTTGTTATGGCTGTTTCTCCAGTGTTCCATATTTATTACTCTCAAAAATTCTTGCGTTTCTCTATGATTTAAAATTGCATCAGGACATATATTTGTAATGTAACAGATGAACCCTTGATCCTTTTGAAGTCATTCTCAAAACATGCTATTGACTTAATTCCTGCAACTTTTAATACCTAATTAATGGATTTGATTTATATCTTGAAGAAGAAATCTGTTTTGTGCTAGGTAAAAATACAATGTCAACTCAAACTCTTGTGTCTTACCTTGAAGTTCAGACACACTAACCTGGAGGAATACTTCTCTTTTTTTTTTTTATTTTACCTATTGAAATTTTACCAGCTGACTTTCATATGTCCAAAAACGATACAGTTTCTTTTTCTGGACATATTTTGATATTTCAGTTAAGTAGAACTAATGAATAAAAAAGAAATGAGAGATATCAGTATTAATTAATACAAGTTCTATAGCAAATCATGTGAATACACATATATCAGCCATTATTCAATAATTAGTTTTTTAAAACTGTGTAGAGTTTAAAAAAATCATTATGATTATGAGGTCCTCTGTAAGTGACAAACAGTGCTAATTATGTCTCATACTTTAAGTTGTGGGATGGTAAAATGCTTTTTGCATTATGACATCTAATGTCATGCAACATATAATGTCATTGGAAATAATTGCTGTAAACCAACGAATCTCAAAGTGGGAAAAGTTGAGGATGAGAGCAGGGAGTTAGTCTGGAGAAAACAGTTTTTAAAATGTATGAAAATGGCTTTAAATTTTTTGCTCTCCCTTTCTCTCTTACTTGTCTTGTTCAAAATTTTTTTCTCCATGAGATCTTTTCACCTTTCTGGCAAGTATATGGAGGATTCAAATTTAACACTGTCCTTAAGTAAACAGGTCCTAAGAATGAGTTGCAAGTGTGCTCCCTCCCTCCCTGTCTGCTCCAGCCTCCCCAGGCAGTTGGGCTTGCTGGAAGCAGGGTGCTATGTGGGGAGTGTTTGGAACTGAGCAGGATTGGGCTGGGTTTTCAGGCATGCAGGTGCGAAGTCAGGCTTTCTGCCAGGCTGGGTGGTGAGGGAGTTCTTGGGTTGAGTGAAGAAGTTTGGAGCAAGCCAGACCACAGGGAGAAGTGAATGTAGCCAAAATATTCCAAAATCAAAAAAGATCAAGATCAAAACTGTTACCACTGTAAAAGATAGTTAAAGATAGATGAGAGTGTAGAGCACAAGGCATTTTTTTTTGTGAGAACGCAATGATTTCATACATAACAGACAGCCAAAGCATAAGACTGAGTAGGTACCTTACACAGCCTGTCCCCCCCCAGTAACTATGTCCCTTAAGAAGAAAAGACCTCAGAGAAAATACGCCATATAATACTGTATTAAATCTTAAGATGTCTGTTTTGAAATATGAGCACGCAGATTTATCAGAAGCAATATGAAATTTTAGGATTCTGTTTAATCTTGCTACCTATTCGTCTCAGGCTACATAAACTGCAGTTTGTCACAAGTTGCTCCTGAGGCAATATGAACCTGTCCATATTGTCTTTTCTAGGAAGTCTTTCTGGATTTGGAAGCCACGTTGCTTGCAAATCTCTAGGTTTGTGGCAGCAGGTATCTGAACTTTTCAAGGAAGATGTGCCTCTTGAGTTACTTTTGGTTTTGTGTCCTGAAGAACCAAGATGTGTTCACACCACAGGTAAATGTGTTTATACACTTTGAAGACTGCCTTTTCGTAATAGCACCAGATCTGTCCAAACCACATGGGCTCTGCTGAAAGCAGGCAGAATAGATAGCTGCAGCTATTTTGGTCTCCCAGCTCCCTTCAGAAACATCCTATTTATCCTTTATGTAGTCCAATTGACTCAAATTGTAATTATTTCAGACTTTCTTCCAGTGTCATTGCTGGTGTAAGTGTTTTCAGTTTCTAGCTGGAGTGATTCATCCCAGGCTGAGTGCTTAACACAGCAGCTTGGCACATGAAAGCTAGCAGCCAAGCCTAAGGGCTGCTGAGGTTAGTCGTGTCTGTGCTACCAGCAGTCATGATAAATCTGACTCTTACATGTGCCAAATGAGTTCTGGAGCCAGCCTATGTCTAAATCTTACTGTACTTTTCCCCCTCCTCATACATTGCTAAGATACACTCTTTCTTAGCCATCCACAAGGTTATTACTGTCAAACAGTATGTTTTCCATCATGCTTACAAGAAAACAATTTTCTTTGACCTTATTAAACAAAATGTGCTCATGTACAGGGTGATTTTCTAACTAGTTGCTTAGGCTATGTTATCCTGCTGTATAAATTATCATAAAAGAGAATACTGGTTTCCTCTCAGTGGGTCTTCACAGCCTTCCTTCATTATCTCCAGTTCCATTTTTTAGACATTAACTTGTCTAAAGTTAATGTCTAAAAAATTGCTCAATTTTTCAATTTACATCAACATTGTGCTTTCAAAGAAGAGTCACAGTCATGTTTAGGAGGCACAAATACCTGCAAAACTCTCTCATTATCTTCCATTTGACCTCCTCTTTTTTTCAAAACTCCTCAGGCTGCTCAGCTATCAATACTATTCCTTCCCCTTACAGGTGTTGTTTCTCTTTGTGCTTTTTGATTATTTTTCCTTACACCTATATTGTGTGCTGGTTTGGGCAGTGATTCCCTTTCTCTCTGTGTTTGAATAGAACACGCAGATAGGGGTCCTAGATTCCCTATAGGATCTCCTACCCATTAGAGACATACAAAATATCCATATGTATTCCAGGCAACAGGTAATGTTGGACACGAATTGAAATAGAACTGGTTTTGGGTAGGAATCTATAATTTAAGAGGTGTTAAAGTTCAGGATTTTGTACTTTAGAGGACTAATATGAAGGAATGCTTTCAGAACTAGAGCCTGACAGAACCAGAAAGCAGAAGGCTTTTAAGAACAAAGTTCCCGAAACTTCCAGAAGTAAAAATGCACCCTGCAGCACTGCAATACAGTATTTTAACTGAGATAACGTATCAATGACTCAAAAAAAAAAAAAAATTAAAAATTCTCTCTTGTTTCAATCCCACAAAGCAGTTAAAAATTACTGCTCCAGGAAAGCCACCTGCGCTAGACACGTTACACAGAGAAACAGGTCTGCAGACCTCTAAAGATGGGAAAACTGCTTATGCTGTGCACTTCAGAATAATGTTAATCACAGTTTCACAACTCACAGCCATTATTTAGCCATCTTCACAATCCTTTCTCACAGAAAAGAGAGCAAATGGCTCATATTTTCTGTCTGGAATTCAATGTGAACAGACAGCTAAAGGCATAAGCCATCCTTTTCCAACATGCTAAGCAATCAAGAATTCACACAAAAGTCCATATGAAATTCTTGTCACTCTGTTCTGTGACATTGCATTATTTGCCTAAGCACTGAAATATGAACTTAAATACATAAGCTTAGACCTATATTATGAAATTGCAGCCTTATATCATAGCCAATCGTACTTCAATCACAGAAGAGAAAAAAAAACCCTTGCCAAAACCGACTAGTTTCCTCCATTTTAGAACCCCACAAAGCATAGAGCCCTGAGAAATAAATGTAATTGCTGAGACACCTATGGAAACATGTGCAAAGAGGTCAAAGAAAAAGGGAGAGAAATTTTTGAGTAAGACACTCTTATTACTACTAGACAGTTAAATAGTACTTCATATACTGAAGACAGAACTGTCTCGGAACAGAAAACCAGCTTTTTAAAAATCAAATTGAATGTTCACTGCTCCCCAGCATTTTTTTTACACTGAATCATAGTTCCCCAGATTATTTTTTTTCCAGTTTATCCCCAAGAAACACAACGCTATTAGCCAAGAATGAGGCATGCAGACATAGGAGAGGGGGCACTGTATGAGCTGCTTTGCTTTCTCTTGTTAACACGTGTCACAGTTTATCATTCTCTGTCTTAAGCAGTGGGAATTTTTGCTTATTCCAGCAGAGCCATTAAATATTATTTAGTGCTGGTGCAGGGTTAGTGTGAATTTAGACTCCACAAATCTATAGAAACCTGTCTTGAGGGGAAAGTGGAGTACATGTCTGAGGTCAATGACCGACTCACAGCCTGCCTGTGCATCAGCTAGACCACATATAACCTAGAGTCAAAACTACCAGACACACTGTCTAAAAGATATGAGAATTTCTTTTACCAGGCTGCAGCCCTAGAGCTCCCATAAACTGTAAGAATCCTTGGGATTGACATTATACATAAAAATTATGAATTTTAAAAAAAAAGGGGGCAGGAAAGGGGCTACAAAATGTGTATGCCTTGCTAAACTGGTGCTCATTATCAACTCCTTGTAGTGATAACCTAAGCAAATGCGGTCAGTAGTAAACCAAAAGTGACAATAGTTCTTTCTAGGTTGGGTTGAAGTTTGTGCATGAAACAAAACGGTAGCACCACTGCTGATAGTGTTGCAAAAATTTTTCAAAAAATAATTCTAAACTAAAACCTTAAAAAATATTTGAATAATCTTCAATTAGAATTCTACTTTAAAAGTACTCAAAGTAATTAACATATTTTTTCTAATCTCATTTTACACGTATATCAATAAAGCTGTGAACTTCTGTCTACTGTGTGTCCCACTCATAATATATGACAATATTTCCACTTCAAAACAGGTACAGCTCTCACACCTGGTGATATTTTGATTAACAGAAATATTTTATAATTCAATATACTTGTGTATATTAGATCTTTTATATAGTTTATATTTCTGTCTATATTTCTATTTCTACCATTTTTTGTATTTTGGTTCATAGTTGCTCCTTATTACAGACAAACAGGCTAGTGACATGCTCCCAACCTGCACTCCTAGGATATGGTGGAAAGGCATCTCTGGAGATCAGCTTTTGTGCTAGAATAAAGATATTATCCAAAATTTTTCACACATTTATACCCGAGGTAGGTGTAATGTCTGCTTCCATAAAACGTTACAGGCCATTTCATATTTGCTTATTAGAAAA